>APFE030351481.1:0-58399 GCA_000404065.3 Pinus taeda
AGAATTGTTCATTTATGTAATGTAAAGGAGGTTGCCCCCTCGAAGAGGCTAAATTCTAAGGCGTTGATCTATCTTTTCTATCTTTTCTTGAGCTGGTTTCATAACAATCTCTGCATGAGTAGATGTCTCTACTCAGTCTCCTCTCAGCTTCCCCTGTTGTGGCTGCTCCACAACCTCCTGAAGCTACTACACCAATCGTGGCTCCTCCACAATTGTCTGAGACTTCTTTTGGTGCTGCATGTTGAGAGGTAATATACTCTCCCTCTCAACCACCAAGTCTCTAACATTTGTCTTTCTCTTTAACGCTTTGCATGCATCTTGTACCTCAAGTGTGTACAGGTTCTTGGCTAGCACACCAATCTATTTCCACTTTCCCATCGTCACGAAATTTTCTAGAAAAAGAGCTGATTTTAAATCAGTGATATCTCCCTCATCCGAACTCTGATTCAACCGATTTTTTTTTTTTTTTTTTTTTTTTTTTTTTTTGGTATTTTCCCACTAGGAATCCAAATCTGCTATTTATTTCTGAAAATTTTGTATAAAAATTTTCAGATTTGCTTTGCAAACTCTTGGACCAAAACTCAAAACTTTGAAATCTCCTCTCAGTATACTTTTCTCTCCTTGATCACCTATGCTCTGATACCATGTAGAATTTTGTAGAATTTTTCTACGAATCAGATAGCTTTGATACCATGTAGAACTTTTTCTACAAATCAGCTAGCTCCAATACCATGTAGAAATTTCCCACCTGTAGATCAACCTGGTAATGCAATGTACTAAAGAAAAACACTTGATCTACTTCTACAAACAATTTAGCGGAAGCTTAATCAACTATGAGCAACATCAATAAGAACACATATAACTAATATGGAGAAATCAAACACACATAACACAGAAGATATAACTAGGGGAAAGCACCAGCCTAAAACCCCATCTCTGTATTATCATACAAGTGGAAATATGTCTGGATTACACAAAGCCTTAGCTCGGAAGCTATCCAGCTCTTAGTACAATCCCTCTACTTCTCATAAACAGTAAAAGGCTTTTCACAAACCTTCTCCTCTGCCCTTTAAGCCTCCTATTTCTATGCACAGTTTTCCTGGGTCCTCCAATTGCAACCTATGTGATTCTCACCTCACACACAACACTGACCTCTAAAATAACTGCACAAACCTGAAGGAGATAAATCCTCATCATGGATGTGCTTCCTTTATAGGAAAAATATTCATCCAACTGATAGTACATTGTCCCTTCTCTGATCTCAACTGAGTCTTTGTCTGAACTGACATGCATGAGTTATTTAAGCTATAATATTTAGTTATCTAAAAATACCAATTGTTACATGCATGCAAGCATTAACAAACTGAATCTCATTAATTTAAAAACTTGTTAAATTAATCTAACTGAACTTGACTCAGTTAACTAAGCCAACTAATTACAACTCATAGTTACAACTCATCCTTATCTCTTTAACTGATGGATAAATTCACCAATTAATAGATAATCTGTTGCATGTCCTCACATAGACTTCAAGTTTGTTTTTCCTCAACTAATTAACTCATGGAGATTAATTAATTAATATTTTAAACTTTTGTTAAGAACAAATTCATTTTTACTTCCTATAGATAGACTAGGGACTGCTATAAATAGGAAGGGACCCAGAAATACTAGTTTTAGAACTTTCTATTTTTAGCAGTTTCACCTCTCACCCAAGGTGGCCAATGACCTCATTGGCCAAACTGCTATTTTTAGACATGTTATTTTTAGGCATCCTATGTTTAGCACATTCTAAATTTAACTTGTTGCACATTTTTCAACACGTAGGAGGGTACATAGATAGATGGGCAAACATGGTTAACTAATAGGATGAACGGTGGAGATTATGTTGCAACGGTTGAGTGAATAGATGAATGAACAGGGTTAATAGTAGATGGACAGCTGAGATTATATCGTGGAGGCTAAGTCAAGAGATGGATGGATAGGGTTAATTGGCAGATGGACAGTGGAGATTAAAGCGAGAGAAGAAAACGTGAGAGAATGACTAAACGGGTTTAGATCGCAATATGTTGTTTATCGCGCGCCCTCAAAGTTGTAAGCAGTTTTCTAAAATTTTACTTGATTAGCCTCCTTGGGCAACACATAGCACAGGGAAACCACTTTTCTCATATGCTCTCGGTGGGATAATGGTCGTGCAAGTGTCCGCGTGAGATTGTGTGACAACTATTGGATCAGGCAGGGCTGATCAATGGTGGAGATTGGCCAATCTAGTTGGCGATTAGGCGAAGCGACAATTGTCGAATCAAGACAAGGCAGATCGACGTTGGGGATTTAAAGTGCATAAAGTCAGTAATGGACTCCACACAAGGTAGCAGTTGGAGAAAATAATGAATCAAATGGTGATTGTGAAGGTTTGTTGGTGATTGGACAATGAGGAAGCGATGCCTAAAGAACATGCTGAAGGAGGTTTCAAAGGGAAAATGAAAGAAAAACACAGTGAGGTGAACGAGTAATTGAATCAAATGACAAACTCCATAGCTCATGCGAGAACTAGAAACCTATGTTTTTGGGGTTGCTGAAGGGTCCCTTCCTCAAATCATGGTCCCAAAGGGAGAATATGAGGCCGAGACACCTGTGCACAACCTAATAGTGATTATTTTCTCATAACTAACCTGTGAACTAAAATAAGGCATAAATGGAAGTAACTACAACACAACCGATCTACTGTAATGAAAATGTAGCTGCCTAAGAAAATAACTAGAAAAACCATGAATCCTACTTAAGCAACTGAATAGAACTAGAAAACCATTTAAACAAATAAACAAAACCATGAAGCTATTTAAGCAAATGAATAATGAAAACCAGGAAACTATTCTAGCATAATAGTACAATAAATAGGAGCATTGGTTGCTTAGGTTGGGCCCTAACCCAAGAGCTTCAGCCCTCAGAGTTAACTCAAAGCTGGCTTAAACAAAACTCATTCTCATTATGAAAACCATGGATTATAGAGAAAACTATCACAAGTCTCTGCACCTCAGAAATAAAGCAGAGTTTTTACAATAGAATTCTAAATCCTACTGAGGTCCTAATCCTCTCTATTTATACATTTGAAGTCTCTAATGACTTCCTTCAAAATTAGGGAGGCACAACTCCCAATTCAATGATAAACTCATGCTTTCCCTTTCACTAGCTCGGTTGCCTTCTAGTAGGGAGGCTTGACTCCCAACTCAAGGTAAACTTGTACTTTCACTTGCTTGGCTACCTTCTAGTACACCTGATTTAGCTATTTGCACCTTCATTTGCTTGGCTGCCTTCTAGTACACATGATTTGGCTGTTTGTACTTTCAGTTAATGGAGGGATATTCGAATGGAGGGGTAGTAAATGAGGAGGATTTACCTCCTGGAATTCCTCTCCCTTGTCCCATTCGAGTTTTTACCAAGGTCTTTACCATAGTTCCTTTCTTTTATCTTTTATCCCTTCATTTTCCTTGCTTTTATCCTTTATTCCTGCATTACATGCACATTAGACCACAAAGAAAAATATCCAACTCTACTCATCTCATAAACAAAATATAATAAAAAGTATGTAATAAGTTGTGAGATAGTTGGTTTGACTAAGCTAGGAGGTGAATTAAGGTCAATTAAGGCCCATATAATTACTCAATGATGAAGCTCATCAGTTGGGTTCCTCCTAGAGGTCTTGTAGCACCTGAGGGAAGTCAATAAGGTCTTAAGTTGTCAAATCCATTTCCTTAAGGTCATATAGGAGGTTTATTCTTATCTTAGTGTCACTCAGCCCATGTTTACCCCGAGAAAGCCGGTGAAAGTGGGTAAATGTGGGAGGTGGCGGTTACACTAGTACTGGTTAAATCTCCACACGAAGATTGCATCTTATATATACATTTAGTGAATTTGAAACACTACCCCACATACATCAAGGGGAACTACGTCTAGCCTCTACTTCTTTAACAAAATCAGCACTAATATCAAACCTAATTTTGTATTTTTTGGTTAGCTTCAAATTTGCATCCCTATTTACCCATCCCGATGGATATGGGCTTAGATGATCATGAACTTCCAATACCAGTTTGTTGACTAGATCTTTTGTAATGAGATTCTCTTGTGATCCTCAGTAAAATAGAGTATCAATTTTTTTCTTCTTGACCTATATCTTTATGTGGAAGAGTTTGGTCATTTCTTTCTCTTCTTATCATTGAAGCCTACTTAGATTCATCTCCTTTTACACTAATGTATTGATGATCTTCTCATCCACATTTGAGCTAGTTTCAACCTGGTTGCTTAAATCGTTGGCCATGAGATTCTTTTTATTATTGTTATTCTTTTGTTCTTTAGGTTAAGATTTGGACACAACTTCTAGCACTTCTCCTTTATATGGTTATCAATGTTGCAGTGGTTTCAATGGTTAATAGGATATTTTCATTGGTGTGTTGTGGCTATCATATTTTCATATTTCCCCCCTTTCCACTTCTTCTTTCCCTCCCTAGAATTTTCTTGTTGCTCCTTATGCGTCAATCCACTTGATTTCCCTTTCTTCAGACCTACTTTCTCTAGGTATTGTACCTGTACACTAGCATCATCCACTAATTTGGCCATGAAAAACATCAATTTCTCCATAGATGGCCATGTAGACCCCTCAGATACTTGAAGAGTATATCTAGGTTCTTTGAGGATATACCCACATTATGACCATCTTTCTAAATTTTGTGGTGTACTCGTGTACACTCTACCTTTGATTCTACATGAAGTAGTGCCACTAGATCCACTGGTTCTATACATACCTGATAGGATAAAATTGTGAATACTTATTCGTTGGAGGATCTCCCTTCAACATCAAGGTCTCCATGTGGCTTTCCAACCAACTCAGGGCATGGCCCTCTAATTTCAACCTTGCAAATGAAATATTATGTTCCTCCTCTATTTGATGAACATTGAAGTAAAATTCTAATTGTTGTAACCAATGATTTAGATTTAGAGCATAAATCTCACCTTCGTAAGGCTTGATATATATCTTCACTTCCATTTTAAACAAGGATTGTGAATGGTTCACAATACTCGAACTAGGTTGATCTCTTTTAGGTCCTTTTTTCCATTGATTCTTTGTTTCTTCCCAATCTCTTGATCTCCCCTCTGATTTGTCCTCTACATTATAACCCCCATATTCTATAAATATCCTAAGCTTATTTCTCAACATTTACATGAGAATATGCACATTACAACTTATATCAGCAACTTGTGCTTCCATCCATGAAAACCTCTCCTCTCTAGGATCACAAGGGTTATTAACATATTCGTCAGTTGTGACTATGGTTTTATGAATTTTTTCTTAGTTGATATATATCCCATGAAAATATACATAACATACCCAAAGAAACATATTTTTATACCAATGTGATCCATAAACTTCCTCAATATTCTATTGGACAGTTTGTCACAACAAATTTGATAAATTATATTTTCAAATATGAAATCTATGCTGAGGGTTTATTTCCCTTTAGATTTTTCGATATGTAAATTATTGTTTTTGTGTATGCATGTAAATCATGATTATGAAAAAATAAACAATAGAAAAATAAAAAATCACAAACACATTTGATGCTAGATATATCCTAGGAAAACCTTTCAAGAGGAAACCCATTTGGAAGGTGAGGCCACTCTGCTCTCTTTCTCTAAATAGAAAATGATGATGAGTACAAAGAAGTAATGCTTGTGGCCCATGGTCTACTATAGTGCACAAATCCTCTTTATGTTCTCTCTCCCTATCCCTCTCGGCTACTCAACCCGTCTATGGAGGAAGTGCACTAAAAAATAATGGAACCCCTTTTCCTCCTAGTAGCATGGTTATAACACAACCCGATAGGATACTAGTAATTAAGTTTGACTCCCTCAAATCTTAACCAAAGTTACGATATGCACTATTATGGAGTCTTCTTCATTCTACTCACATAACTAACATTTTTTCTATGAGTTATTGGGGCTTATGTGGCATCCTCTGGAATTATGACGGTGAAAACAGGAAGGTCAACTTCCAAGTGGCATAACTTTTGCATACATACTCCAATTGAGGACATTTTTGCATTAATGGAAAGGTATTTGTTTGGATAGTATGATAAACAAAATTGCACCAAATTGGAAAATTATCCACCCAAAAAACATTGTTTTATGCCTCAAAATGATTTCAGAAGGTTTTACACCCCAATTTGCCAAACTAGGTCCCGCATATAAAAATGGTCCTCTATGCTGATCCCTCTATATTTTCCACATTGAAAGCATTGAGATGCATGAAAAAAAATTTAATGATCCAATATAGGTCACATTGGTTACAGACTTAATTTTACATTACTCTGACATCACATTCCCAATGAATGAGCTCTTAAATAAGGATGTCAAGTATGTCTATACAAAAGAGTGTAGCAAAGCATTCGATTTATTAAAAAGAAAATTTGTGGAAGCATAAATTCTAAGTTTCCGGGGCTGGGGAGAAAGATTCCATGTCCATGTCAATGCATTTAATTTAAAAATTAGGGTGGTACTAGTCCAACCTTACAATGATATAATTAGCCATCCCAATAGTTATATTAATAGAAAACTAAATAAGGGAGATAAAAACTACTCGACATTGAAAAGAGAAGCACTTGATATACTATTTACTCTCTAGAAATTAAATCACTGTCTACTAGCTAATCCATTCACAGTTTTTACCAACCTACAAGCCTTGATATATCTAACGAACAAGTCAATTCATTAGGGAAGAATTTGTCAATGGTTGATCATGTTATTCCAAGAATTCAAGTTCAACATTATCATTAGTCTAGGGAAGAAAAATCTCGAGCCTGAATACTTAGTTTAACTTTATATAGTAGAAGAACCGATTAGAATCAATGAAGACCTATCTTATGCACACTTGTTCAATGTTGAATCCACTCTAACTAAGCTAGTAGAGATAGTCAAGTTCTAAACCAAGGTAAATCATCCGAAAATCTTCCTAAAAAGAAAAAGAAAGCATTAGAAATGAAGGTTTCCATATTCACACTTACATATGATTTATATTTATAAATTGGGACTCTAAAATGTTATGATAAGATGCACCGTTGAACATGAACGAGAAAACATTACTTTTGAAGCATATAATGTCCAAACAGGAGGTCATAATTATCAAATAGACATAATAGCAAGGAAGATCCTTTAGGAAAGATTGGTGGCCGACTCTGTTTAAGGATTGTCAAGAACATATTAAGAAATGTGGTAGATTTCAAATAATGGTACAACCTCAATGCAAGGATGACATGCCCTTGAATTCAATTAATCCAATTCTCCTATTTGGAAATATGGGTTATCAATTTTTTTAGTCCATTCCCTATATGAGTGAAACAAACAAGGGTTAAATACATTATTATTGTAGTCAAGTACCTTTCCAAGTGGGTTGAAGTAGAGCCAATCAACTCATGCACTAAAGAAGTTGTTGCAAAATTTATTTAGGAGAATATTATCACAAGGTTTGGGTTCCCTCTAACAATAATCAGTGACAAGGATACTCACTTTGTAACCTCAACAATTCAATCTCAACTGTGAAAATTCATGATTAACCATAGAAATACGACAACCTATCATCCCAAAGAAAATGGCATGGAAAATTCCTTTAACAATTCACTGCATAAAGGACTTATGACGATATGCGATGTCAATTTAAATGATTGGGATGATAAAGTTCCATCATTTTTATGGGCATAAATAACAACATATAAAAATTTGAATTAGCACACACCATTTAAGCTAATTTACAAACAAGAAGATGTTGTCTCTTTTCACTTCAAATGAATGCAACCAAAGTTTCAGTTGTCCTTAAGTATGATAAAAATTAAGCAATGAGGGAATGCATATAATGGAGGAAAATCAACTTCATGCACTACAATTATAAGAGGCACATAAAAATCAACAAAAATTGTGGGACGAAAGTAATATTATATTAAAAAACTTGAAGTTAGGAGATCTCATGCTCTTATATGATAGTTGAATCAAAGGGAAGCCCAAAAAATCAAATCAGCATGTTGGCCCCTTTTTCATAGAATATATTCGATCTTCGAGGCTAGTGTAGCTCAAAACATTAAGGGGGTGACTATTGGACTTAGTTGCAAATGGTGTTTATGATCTAGGTCCAGATGTGACAAAGGACCATTTAAAATTATTCAAATTTTAGGCTGAAGGAGACAAATTAACTAGGCCACAAATTCACCTGGAATCTAGCCCAGGTTGGCTGGAATCCGATGGCTAGGTTCTATCCAAATTGTGGCCTCCTTAAGCCTGCCCAGTCAGCAAAAAGTTAACCAAAATTTGACTGCTTCTAACTTTTGCATGTAGGCACGGTTTGATGAACCGTTCACATCGCTACAGTCAAGACGACAAGATCTTTTCTCTGGTCCTAGTTTGAAATCATTCTGATCACTTTGATTTTCAAGCTTTCATGAGCCCTCTTTGTCCTGTGTGTGTTTCTGGAGCCACCTGGATCAATCCTCCCCACTGAGGAGCTTTTGGTCATCCAAAAGCATGAAAAATAATCTACAACTTCTTTGTACCTTGTCTGCACCATAAGCGTCCTAAAAGGTCTCGCTTCCCTCTCCTTCACCTTTGTTCTTCGGAGCCTTAAGCGATGAGCCGACACCTGAAATATATAGTACATTGTTTTGTAAATTACATGCTTGTCTTAATTGACCAACTAACGACCCAAGCGTCCCACACTTTCCATGAGTTTATAACACATACTTGGTGGTCAAGTTTACAACAAGAAGGACGCAATACCCCAGCTACGAAAACAAGGCCAACATATCATTGTTGCTTCAACAAGTGATGGAAAACTCATCATCATTGCAACACATGATTTACAAAGATAAGGACAAATACTATCATTTCTTTGACATGACATCACTTTCATAGTTTATCATGCAACAAAAATAAGACCAAACATCATTGTTGTTGAACAAGTGATGGATAACACATTATTACTTTTACATTTTAAAATGCAACAATTGATTTACAAAAGCACGACCACAACAAGCTAACATATCTAGAAACCACTTTTCACTTATCAAGGTGAATGGGTCGCCTCTCTGTGGCGTATTTTCTTATCAAACAACTGCTTCACCTGGTTCATGCACCGACGCTTTGTCTTTAAGGCGTTGCTCTTGATGGAGCCTCCAACAAGTGTCTCTTTAATGGCCATTTCTATCGCAATGAATGCAATAGGTTTTCTTCCTCCAGATCTGCTTAACATATTTCTTTACCTTTTTTTGAGACGGTCTTTCACGCCTCATCTTTTTGTGTGCTTCCATTCTTTTCCAACACTTATAAAATGTATGGTTATGTAATCCAAAAAAGGTACATGTTTTTTGATTCCATGTTTTATGTTCATCTTTAACAACATGATTATAATCGACATGAACATTCGAATGTTTAGAGTGGTTATACCTTTCCTTGTTGTCTCTAGTGTAAGTTTGGCGATGAGAGCTTGCTTCAGCTCTTTCCATGCCATGGGATGATGGGGATGTGTTCCCATCATTATTTTTCCTCGACGATTTCAACGATGTCTCGGAAGAACTTGACACCTTTGAGCATTCTTCCTCAGTGTATCTTAAGCCTGCAAATAGATGTTTATGCACAACCTCCAAAGGTTGAGTTATGCCTTGGTTATTAACACCAAGTTCTTTTTCCTCCTTGTGCCTCGTCCTTGTAAGGAGCCTCATGTTTCTCCCTATAATTGGGATCTCCAAATCTCTAATAGAAATCATACTATGTGAAGATGAAACTGAAAGGAAATCAACATCTTTTACCTCCTCTTTCAATTTGGAAAGAATTGATGAGGACTGATCATCATTTTTTGTTGGTGGTTCACTAGCTATCTCAGCACATTCCCCAACTTCCTTTCGTACATACCCAAGTCTTGCCTAACAGGGTAATTCTTCTATTTTGATGGGGTTGACAATGCCTTGGCCATTAATGCCCAAGCGTTTTATTTCATAACCCATTTTCTTCAACAATTTGGAGCCAATTCCTGTGGTATGATTTTCAAAAACAACAAAATCATCATCAGGACACATACATGAATTCAGAGAACTACATTTTACCTCACATGGGTCACGTTGCAGCTTTCCCAAGGCCTCATCCTTTGCTTGCAGCTGTCGTAGCAAACTATGTTTCTCCTCTTTCTCTTCATGTAGATGCATCTTCAATTCAACGTTCTTTGTTTGAAGATTATGTTTGTTGTGCTTCAGTTCTTCCAAGGCCTCTTCCGTGGCTCGCAACTGAAGCTGTAATCTCTTCTTTTCCTATGTCTCTTTCTGTAGAGTTTCATACATGATTTCCACCCTTTTTGAAATTTTGAGCATGGTCTCGTACATTGCTTTTTCATCCTCTATCATTGCACGTTCCATTGTTCACACCTGCAATTCACATCAACATAAAGACCACTCTGATGCCACTTGATCCAGGTCTGGGTGTGACAAAGGACCCTTTTAAAATTATTCGGATTTTAGGCCGAAGGAGACAAATTAACCAGGCCACAAATTCACCCAAAATCTGGCCCAGGTTGGCCGAAATCCAGTGGCTAGGTTTTATCCAAATTGTGGCCTCCTTAAGCTTACCCAGTCAGCAAAAAGTCAACCGAACTTTGACTGCTTCTAACTTTCGCATATGGACTCGTTTTGATGAATCATTCACATCACCACGATCAATATGACGAGATCTTCACTCTAGTCGTGGTTCTAAATCATTCTAATCACTTGATTTTCAATCTTTCATGAGCCCTCTTTGTCCTGTGTGTGTTTCTAGAGCCACCTGGATCAGTCTATTTTAAAAAGTATAATCCATGACTTTGTCTCCATGTTTATTGGTGAAAACATTTTAGGGTGCTAGTAACCATGGGAGAGTCTAAAAACCACTTTGCAGTAATCTTACTTACCAACTATTGTACATTAGTTTCTCTTTATTGAATTAATAAATCTAGGAAGTATGGTTTGAAAAAGAAATAAAAGTCATTTATAGAAGTAGGTAGAGTAACCAATGGCCATAGCCATAAATAAACTTCAAATATTCATTCCACAAGTAAATCAAGTCAAAGAGAAGCATATTTTATTCAATTAAATAACACAGTATGTATTTCAAAAGGGAGATAAGCCTCAACATTATACTTTAGACATGATTCACAGAAGGGAGCCGACAAAAACCATGTCGACCAAAACTACAAAACTAACAGACTTTTCGAGTTCAATCATAAAAATAGACATAAAATAACTTGTCGATGTGGCTAACTCGATCTGTCATCTATCTATGACTATTACACCCCACACCTCATCATGTGGGCCATG
Source organism: Pinus taeda (assembly GCA_000404065.3). Lineage (NCBI taxonomy): Eukaryota > Viridiplantae > Streptophyta > Pinopsida > Pinales > Pinaceae > Pinus > Pinus taeda. The sequence goes on from APFE030351481.1 coordinate 11,373, forward strand.
ACTGCTTGCATTCCATTCATTCATTTCTCCACACTTTAGAATGTCTTATCATTTGCAACCACTTGGGCTTGGAATTTCTTCATTAATTTTTATCCTCTTCATCTCGTTAGATGAAAATATTCCCTCATGTGAGACGCTTCAGTACCTCTACATCAATCCTTTTAGGTGAGGGTAGTTTTACACATGATGAAACCTTACCTTATATGGAGGCTCGTTGGCCTTTGGCCCAAGTATTAGATGATTTCTTGTCCTTTTGTAATGTCCCTTTCCAACCCATAGAAGCATGAGAGGTTCAAATTCGTAGCATATCTAGATCCCATGGGATATCAATAGAAAAAATGGGGTCAACAAAATGAATTAATAATTAATTAAATAAATGTGGCAAAAATCACTTTTAAAGCGATCCATCATTTTTTCTTACCACCCATGGTTTTCAAAGGAGCAAAATATTATAAAAAATAGAAGGAGACTCAAGGGGGGATATGTGAATAATTATTTGTGAATTGACCAAATCTTGAGTAGCTTGTGAGAGGGAGAACCTCAAGTATTCTAGGTTTTGGTTTTGAAATACACACCCTAGCTAGTGGCAGTTGGTTTGGATGATTATAAATCCACTCTAGCTAATCATTTGTGATGCTTGTAGGGAGACAAAATTTATCCATTAAGTGGTTGATTTATCCATATAGAAAGAGGGATGAATTTCATATTTCATTGTGGTTAAATTGTTTTTTTTTTGTAGGGTCCGGAATTATACTCTCCAAGTAGGCAAAAATTATTGTGTTTGCTAGAGTGTCAAGTGGTGAACTAGAAAGGCCAAATTCTAATCTTGAAGGGTTCAAGTTGCATATCGAGTTGAATTCAAGTACATGGATAAGTTTTTCATTTTTCTAGTGTGGCTAAATTGGCCATCTTTCAGGGCCAAATCTCATCTTCATTTAGGGCCAAATTAGTTGGTGTATTGTAGGAGTTGTCACTTGCGATGAATCACCCTTGAAGGAGGTTGAGATATTTATTTTATGGGTCGAAGTGTTCTATTATAAATAGGTTGATTCTTCTTGTGCTCCAAGAGGACAAGCTACAAAATTATTGGGGGTCGTAGTCAACATTTCTAAGGGTAGATTTGTCATATATCTGAGGTCAAATTGTTACACTTTCAAGAAGGTTGGATTGGAAATAATAGAGGGTTAAATTTCATTGTGATTTGGAGAGCAGGTGACTAAGTTATTGGAGAATGAGTCGCAGAGGTTGAAGCCACTAATTTTTTGAGGTTCAGAATTGCTATTTTCAAGGGTGTTGAATTGAGGGTTGAATTACTTTAACTAGGAGTTTTGGGGTTGGTAATATTTAGAGGGCCAAATTATAACAAGGGTTCCAAAAGTCACTACATTCAATTTCCAACCAGTATTCATGTAAATTTCCTCTAGAATGCTTGCTAATAAATGAGTTAGGGTTTTTTATTTTTCTGGGTTTACAATTTTAAAATTTGTTTAAGTGCTCAAATTTTTTATCATATAGAATTTATTGTGTTTCTAATAAATTTTCCATGGTGTATTTTTTCGAGAAAAAATTCTAGAAAAGTTTACCAATAAAATTATAAGGGTATATTACAGTGGTATTAGATTTGAGCTTCCTTCCATCCTGAAAGGGTTACCACAATTGATGATTCCATAGGATCAAGAATTTATAAATTACAAGAGGAAGAAGAAGGAAAGGGAGAACCCATACCTAGGATCAAAGGATAAATAATGAGGAATGGGAGATCATGAGGCTTAGCCCTGGGAAAGTTTTAGGAATTCCCTAAATGATTTAGCCAAAGGACAACGGGTGTTATGTAACCATGTCACAAAAGATAAGAAAAGATATGTCAACAACTTGAAAATAGGCCTCTTCGAGGGGAAAGCCTCCTCTTACATTACATAAATGAACAATTCTTAGATAATTCAAATGAAAAAACCTCCTTGGTATATATAGGGGTCTAAAGGTTCAAAATATAATCCAGGCATTGTTGGCTTGTTGGGGCCTGACCCAAGTTCAGAGGTGATTTAGCCAAACAAATCCCAGTACTACTGGCCCTTTCGGCAGCAGTCCGCAGAATGTAGACTGAGGTCTCACTCAAAGTAGTATGGGAGGGTTCTAGAACCAGGTTTCTGCACCCTGGAGATCTCTGATGAGTTCAAGTGGTCTGTGGTTCGACCCTGCGCGCACGTCGCTATGCACACTTACCCGTTCCTTGCAGCCTAAGATGTTGCCTTCGTGTAGCCCTACTCGGGGGCTGAACGCTATTATTACCCAAGTCCTTACTAGTATTCCACTTATAAGGGCCATAGTACTTGGTTGATAATTTATTATCCTTCTTGGATTGCTTTAGGGACATTTGTTTGTATTGTTGTAGCCATAAAAATACCCAATCACCCACATCAAAACTTATTTCATTGTGATGCTAATTTTCATGTTATTTCATTTGATTTTGTGCAAGAGCCAGGTTATTCTTTAAGAGTTGGAGAAATTTTTGATGCTCGATGTGAGCTTCCATTTCTTGAACCTTAGAATTGTCTCTTAAAGACGATGTGATAGATGGTGTATGATATCCATAAAGTGCCTCAAATGGGGTGATTTTTTTGTGAAATGGAAGGAAGTGTTATACCACCATTCTTCCAGAGGTAACCACTGGACCCATTATGTTCTTTTATCAAATACAAAGCAACAAAGATATCATTCCAAACATTTGCTCACTATCTAAGCTTTCCCATCGGTTTGAGGATGATAAGATGAGCTATGAACTAATTGAGTACGAAGACAAGAAAATATTTTTTTCCAAAATTTGATAGTGAAAATGGGATCTCTATCACTTACAATAATATTTGGGTTTCCATGTAGCTTTTGAAATGTTTCCACAAATGCAGTAGCGACAATATTGGCTTTGAAAGGATGAGATAGAGCATAAAAGTGTGCATACATGGTAATTCTATCAACTACCATAATGATGACACTCTATCCTTCAGAGTTGGGTAAACATGTGATAAAATCCATTGAGACTTCCTCCCAACTTTGACTTGGAATGGTTAATGATTGTAAAAGACCTTGGGTCTTAATTGTCTCAAAATTATTTGGTTGGAAAACCAAATATTCTGCCACAAACTTCTGAATATCATATTTAAGGTGATCCCAAAAAATTCCTTCTTAACCCTGTGGTAAGTTTTTAGAAATTTTGAGTGCCTTCCTATAGGAGAGGAGTGTAATTCCAAAAGAACCTTTTGTTTGAGTTGGTATTTCTTACATAGATATAAGTGATATATGTAACATATTGAATCATTTTTCTAGATAAATGTATTAGATGCACTAGGATATTGCTGCAAATTTTGAATGAGTGTCCATAACTCTTTATCATTCTTCCACTCATCCCCTACTTTAGTTATCCAATAAGGTTGGATAATAGAAATGGCATAGAGAAATGCTTCCACATCCTCATCCCTTCTTGAGAGTGCATCTGCAACAACATTTTTCTTCCCTTTTCTGTAGATGATTTCAAATTCATAACCCAACATCTTTGTGACCCATTTTTTCTACTCTTCAAAAGATAATCTTTGTTCCAAGAATTATTTAAGACTATCATGATCTATTTTTACCTTGAAGTTCCTTCTCATTAGGTAAGGACACCATTTTTTCATAGCATGTAGTATTCCCAACATTTACTTCTCATTAATAGGTTTTTGTAATAATTTCCCCTGATTGGACAACTTTCAAAATAAATGGGTCTTCCTTCTTGCATTAAAATAGAGCCAATACCATTTCATGAGACATCACATTCCAAAGCAAAGGTTTTTGTGAAGTCTGGCATAACTAAGACCGAGCTTGGAATATTGCATCTTTAAGATTTTCAAAGGCATTAGTTGGTCTGGAATCCAAAAAAATGTCAATAATGTTGTTAGTGGTGCTGATATTTTCCCATAATTGTTAGAAAACTTGTGATAATATGTTGTCAACCTGTGAAATCCTCAAACATGCCTTAATCTTGTTGGAATTTTCCATTCCTTTATGGCTTTAATTTTGTTAAAGTTTATCTTAACATCCTCACAAAATACAATATGACCCAAATATTCCACTTCATGTACCCCAAAGAAACATTTGGAGGGTTTTGTTTACAGTTATTTCTCTTACAATAGTTTGAGCCCCCTGTCAACATGTTGAAGATGATCTTTCTAAGAATTGTTATGGATTAGTATATCATGAAAAAATACTAACACAAATTTTCTATGGAAGGGTTTGAAAATGGAATTCATAAAACCTTGAAATGTGGAAGGTGCATTAGTAAGACCAAAAGGTATAACCAAAAATTCATAATGACCTTCATCAGTTTTGAATGTTTTTTGAATGTATGTTGTCTTAATTCTAATTTGATGATATCCTAATCAAATATCTAGTTTGGTGAAGTAAAGTGCTCCATGTAGTTCATCCAACAATTCATCAATGACAAGAATGGAAAATTTATATTTAATAGTGAGCTTATTGAGCTCTCTATAATCCACACACATATTCCATGATCCATCCTTCTTGTGAACCAATACTATTGGAGAAGAGAAGGAAATTTGGCTAGATTGAATTATACCAACCTCTAGCATTTTTGCAATCATATGTTCAATTTCACTCTTCCGAGCATAGGGAGATATGTAAGGTATGATGTTTGGAGTAACACTTCTAGGAATCAATTGAATAGCACGATTATGATTGTGAATAGGTGGGAAACCGTTGGGAGTCTCAAATACCTTGGATTAATTCTCAAGGACTCTTTGGAGATCTAGAGAAATGGATGACTTAGATGTTTGAACATATAGTGATCATAATTATGTAATTACCCCTCATTGTTCCTTCTTCAAAATATTTTCCTTTCCATTAGAGCTACATATCTTCCCAAGCTTCCCAACGATACCCCTTAATTCAATTTCCTTTCCTTCCTAGAACATTTTTAATAAAAAGTTATTGAAAATTAAAAGTTATGATCCCCAACGATTGTAACTAGTGGACTCACAAGCTATCATCCCAAAGCTATGCATACACATCAGGCACATATAAAACCTACATGCATGCATGTGACAACCATATTCTACCCATCCAGTCCAAGGGGTGAACCATGCTCTAATACCACTCTATAATGCCCACCTCCCACATTTACCCAAGCTAACTGGTCCACCGGGGTAAACATGTGACGAAGAGTTACTATGATATGATTCAACTCCCCATGTATAGCTACAGAAGTGGAATCGACACACCAAAAACCAAACTAACCTTTCTCAGTAACTACAGGACCCCTAGGGACTAACCAACCACTCTAGGTGCCCAACCCCTAAGTTAGCTTGATTTTATTGAGCTAGACCCCTAGTCACTCCCATGACAAACCCTCCAAGCAACTGAAACTCTCCATTCGCTCCCACAGCAAGGCATCCATGTGATTGTAGCCTTTTTTAGGAAGTTTTGTGCCAGTGATCCCAAATTCTCAGCCACATTTTTAGGACTAGGACTCAGACCTTTTCCCAAAACTTGATGAAATTCTCAGAAATGATAACTAAGAAGAAGACAAGGCATCTCATGTGAAACTTTAAGAAGGATGTAACCAAAATCATCCTAATCATGATAGGCCTTTCATCAAACACATCATAAATATGTAATGTATAGGTCATATAAACATATCTTAAAATAGGGACCTCATACTTATCTGATATTTGTCAAGAAGGTTTAATGCCCTCTCACAATAGATACATTATCATCTATTAGGTTATACATTCATTAAAATTTCATTTACTAATAAAAACATGATGAGATACATAACCAAAGTTTTTCATAAACCATGCTTATAACCATAATATAACCAGCAGAATAACAATGATAGCACAACCATTAAAACCACATAATAACAAGTACATTTACACATGGAACATAAGAGGAAAAGAGCTCTTATTAACATATGAAAAGTACAACCAAGTCAGGGACTTCTACGTACCACCCGACCATTGATTGGGCTAACCCAAATCATTCTTTTAACTAATCGCCCTCTATGCCATATTCCAAGCATGAATATGGGAATCACAACAAAACTGACCAGGGCTTCCTCAGGCTTTATCGTATATCCTGCCAACATAGGTCAAGGATCCTTAGGATTGAAACCCTCATCTATACAACCAAGTTTTATCATAATCCTGTGAAAGGATTCCTATGCCCAAACAAGAAACATATACTACCAGGATTTATCACAATCCTACTATATATCGATCTAGGGATCACTAGGTCTACATAAGCATGGATGCCTCTAGATCTCTCCACCTAAACCATGAGGTCTATCTCCACCCTCTAGGATTTATTGTATATCCTGCCATTTATTGGTCAAGTATTCCCAGGCCCAATGAGGGTACACACAGCCAGGCTTTATCGTAATCCCACCTTTATCGGTCCAAGGATTCCTAAGCCTTGTGATTTTTCCTGAGACCACCCCACTCTTCAAAACCATTTGATAATCTAGCTCACCAAAGTAAGAGAAACCCCATCACACCATGGATATCTGGAAATGGCAAGGCAAGGCTAAAAACCATTGTCACACCTGGAAAAACCCATGCCAATGAGAATAAGAAAACCAATAACACAAATGCATGTACCATGCATATCAAAACTAGCAAGGAAATCATACATGCAACTCGATACCTATAAGTAATCTCGTTGTAGCTGCTTGATCCAACTATTCCTTGCTTGATATTTTCTTCCCTTTTCTTTGTTTTCCTTCCTTTGCCTTCCTTCCTCCAATGTTAGAGTGCTCCAATAATGCTATAAGTGTGCAAAAGTATGAGAGAGTAGAGAGAATAGAGAGAGAGAGAGAGCTCCAAAAATGAACTAGAAAAAAAGGTTGTGAATTGATCCTCAAAATCCCTTTTATTAATAAGGCTCCTATTTTCTTCAATTTCCATTATTTTTCCTTCATTTTCCTCCTCACATGCAACCTGTGACCTTTAACCTTTATTTTCTCCTAATTTCCTTTATTATCATAAATAAAATATCAATTAATGCCTCTTTTCCTTTTCAATGTCTTTTCCATTACTTTTTCTAAGTTCCCCTTATCCATATTAAGCCAAATGAACACCCATTAGGATGTTTTTCCCAATATTCATCTTGGAATAAGTGTCCCATGACCTTGGTTATTGTTTTTCCTTTATTAACTTTATTACATGGATTTTTAACCTACGGTTGTTACAAACCCCTCCCCTTAGGGGAACATCTTCATGAGTGTTCAACAACACGTAAAACTAGCAAGACTGTTGAAAAGCAAAACATATTGCCCATGGAGCTTTATAACTTAGCCTGATGCAGTATTTACAATAAACAACCTGCTGAAAAGAAAGCCAACATGACAAACATAACAACATGACACCCATACCGCTTATTGGAGCTTTATAAAACATCTCATGGTGGTATTTACATCCATGTACATATATACATATACCAAAATTGTTTTGTCTCAATCGAAAAATAGGGAAGGATACATAGCCTGCATCTTAACAGAATCTCCCATGTAGCTTCATTAGGCCCAAAGTGCTTCCACTACACTTTAACTTGCTCGATTGCTTGGTTCCAAAGAATGAGAATCTTTCTCTGAAAAATACACTGAGGTTCTAGCTGGAATTATACTTCTAGCTCCACGTGCAATACAGACCAATGAATAACATGATCAACATCCTTTACATATATTTTCAGCAATGAAAAATGGAAAACATCATGGACTTTCACTATTAGAGGCAGTGCAAGTATGTAGGCCATTGGTCCAATCCTCTCAAGGATATCTAAAGGCCCATTATACCAAAGTTCCATCTTCGCACATGACCCAATCCTCAAGTATTTCTTCTTGGACTTGATGTGAAAGTACACATCTTCCCCAACCTAAAACTCTTTAAACAACTTGTGCTTATTTGCATGAATTTTAGGCTTGTCCTAAGTTGCCTTTAGATTCTTCTTTGTAACCTGCATTGCTTGTTCCATCTCTTCCAACATGTTTGTTACTATCAACACCTTATTCACTGGATCACTCCAAATAATAGGAGTATTACAACTCCACCAATACAATGCCTCAGACGAACTCATCCTCGGTGACTCTTGATACCCATTGTTGTAAGAAAACTCAACTAGTGGAAGATACACTTTGCACTTCTGTTGTTGATGTGTCACATGCATCCTCATCATGACCTTCAGTATTTTGTTGACCCTCTTTGCCTTTCCATCTTTCTGCAGATGATAAGTTGTGTTGAAGGCCAACTCTGTACCTAAACCTGCAAAAAACTCTTTCCATAATATTGAAGTGAACATAGCATCTCTGTCCAACATAATTTTCTTCGAAACACCATGCAGTCTCACTATCTCCCTAATGAAGACATATGTCGCATCACTAGATGAATACGTAGACTTCACTAGAATGAAGTGGTCTACCTTTTCAAACCTATCCACCACAACCATGATGGAATCATGTTTTCTAGATGTCCCCATCAAACCTAAAATGAAGTCCATGGAAATGACCTCCCATTTCCACTCTAGAATCATAATTGGTTGTAGTAAACCACCTATATGCTTACACTTTTCTTTTACCTATTGGAAATCCAAGCATCTAGCCAAAAACATTACCACCTCCTTCTTCTGAGTCAGCCAATAGTAGAAATTCCTCACTATTGTTAATGTCTTCTAGTATCCTGGGTGACCTAAATACGGTTTAGCATGAAGTTCTCTCAAGATAAGCTTCTTGAGATCACTAATTTCTGGCACATAAATCTTGTCCCTAAATCTGACCAAACCATCCACTATGAGATGATAGTCCAAATCATGATCACATTTATCATGTTGTAACCTATGCCTAAGCTCCTTATACTTGTCATCCTGTTATCCTACCTGTATGATTTGATCCTGTAGATTTGTCCCATAAGAACTCATAACTACTATATGATTCACCTACAGTCTTCTGCTAAGAGCATATGCAACCCTTTTTTTCCTTTCCCTTAATGTGTCTGACCTCTAAATCAAACTCACTAATCATGGCCAACCATCTAGCTTTCCTGGCATTCATATTTTTTTGGTCAAACAAGTATCTCAATCCACTATGACCACTCATCAATACAAACCTCTTGCCAAGAAGATAGTGCCTCCACATCTTCAAAGCATGGATGATAGTTGCCAGCTCAAGATCATGTGTAACATAATTATGGTCATGATCATTCGATTTCTTGATTCATAACATACCACATGTCCCTCTTGCATCAAGACTCCACCAAATCCTCTCTTGTAGGCATTTGTACACACTACAAACTCTTTATATGGATCTGCAATCTTGATAATTGGAGAATTTGTCAATAATTGATTCAATTGCTCAAAACTTAATGCACATTCCTCTTTCCATTCAAATTTCTTCCCTTTTTGATGAAATTATGTGATAGGATATGCAATCTACAAGAAGTTCCTAATGAACCTCTTATAGTAACCTGCTAACCCCATAAATGACCTTACCTTGTCCACATTCCTAGGAGTTACCCATTCCATAGTAGCTCTTATCTTTTTCGGATCCACTACCTATGCCTTCCTTGGAAACAAAATGTCCCAAGTAATGTACCTTTGTCTAAAATAAATTGCATTTGCTAAGATTGGCATACAATGGATGCTCTCTTAGTAATCTCAACACTAATTCTAAGTGTTCGGCATGCTCTTCCTCATTCTTAGAATATATCAATATATCATCAATGAACATGATAATCAACTTATCCATATAAGGACACAACACACTATTCATGAAGCACATAAAAATAGTTGGAGCATTAGTCAAACCAAATGGAACTAAAACAAACCCATAATGTCCATAGCTAGTCTAGATAGAATTCTTGTAAGTATACTCCTCTTTAATGCATACCTGATGGTATCTTGATCTCATATCAATCTTCAAGAACACTATTGCTCCCTTCAACTGATCAAATGGATCATCAATCATTGGTAATGGATACCTGATGGTTATCTTGTTCAACTACCTGTAGTCAATGCACAACCTAAGAGTACCATCATTCTTCTTTATGAACAACATTGGGGCACCCCAAGGTGATACACTTGGCCTAAAGTATCCTTTGTCAAGCATTTCCTTCAACTATAACTTCAACTCTACTAACTATGGTGTGCGCATCCTGTATGGTGCCTTTGATGCTGGTGATGCCACTAGTACCAACTCATTGGAAAATTAAACTTCTTTGTGAGGTGGAAAATCTAAAATATCTATGGGAAATACATCTTGAAACTATTATAAAATCGGGTACCTGCACAATACCTCTGCATCCTCAACAACCTTACCTTTATCACTGGAAATATGTACTGCAAATAACACACACACTTTCTTGCAACTATTCTTTTCCTACATAGTTGTAACCATTCTAACTGATGTTTCCTTCTTCTTAACCTGCAAGATCTTTTTTTATTAATTTTCATCCAAGCACTCAATGGCCTTGTCATAACAATCCATCTTCGTCCTATGAAGATGTTATCACTCAGAAGTTTTCCCTAGAAGTTATCAAAAGAATGAATAATCCGAGGTAATCAAAAACCAAATCTTTTAGACTCAGGTTCTAGCCAACCTAAGTCCAAAGAGGGCTCTCTCTTTATAATTTAAATTTGTTTTTATTAGATTTTAGGTTAGTTCTTAGTGTTCATGAGGATTTTGATTTTGATTGAAAGCTAGGTGGTGGAATTCTTAGAACAGATGGATAGAGCCAGGTTTTCAAGCCATTGGGCTATGGAGTCAATAAAAGGATAGCATAACTAGACCATATCATTAAAGGTAATGTTCTTAGGGCAAGCTAGCAAAGCAAAAGGAAAATCTTCAGGATTAATGGATGAGATGGTTCTAACCAGGGTGAAAGGGCAATGAAGAATCCTTAGACTGGAATCAGAATGAAAGAAAATAGGCGATCATGAACAAAGGGAAATTAAGAATCCTTTGCTATAGACCAGGGGGAGAAACTACGAAAGTAATGGAGCATTTAAGAATTCCCTAACTAAGATAGTTTAGCAGAAAACATAAAGAATGTAAACAGTCAAGACAGAGTGCATTAAAGAAAGTTCTGAAATATCATTCCTATTTTACCATTTAGATTTCATAGAAAAACATATGATTATTAAGAAACATAAGGAAAAACAATAATACACATGAGAGAATGCTTATTTGATTTTTTCATTACACAAGAACCATGAAAAACATATGAGCCTTATCCCATGATCCAACAAGCCAATCCAATTTTCATACAATAGCACTTTGATTTGAGATAAAAGTCTACATAAATGTCTTTTAATCCACACTCAATACTTCAAAATATGAAGTATTTATACAAAAAATATTTACAAAATATCTCATAACAATATGAGATTTAATCTAGGGAATTAAAAAATTTTCAAGCATGAAGGTAGGGACAAATGGAAAAATACATCATGTTGTCCCTCTTATTGTGGTAGTGCTGGCTATTGTAGTTGAATTTGAGCCCTTTACACTGACTAATATGTGTATGCTAGAATCATCTTTATCTTTAATCTTTCACTGATACTCTTTAACCTACTACTCTTTGACCCTGTTTATCTGTCTCTTACCTTCCTTCAAATTTACTGTGGTGACTTATAGTAAATCTGTCATCTTTTCCCACCATTCATCCTTAGGCAACTTTACTTTGAGAATTATTCTGTAGATCTCATCTACCTCTATGTATTTGGAAAAATTAGGCTTGGTGACAAACAAATGTTTCACCTCATGCTCTAGAAAAAATAGATTCTCCAAAGTACCATACAATACTTTCCCAGTTGGCAAGGCTTTGATACTTGAAGTGCTTGCTTGCTCCTTGGCCAACTTCCTTAGTCTGTCAGTATAGTCCAATTGGGTCATAAGTTTATCATGGATGACCATAGGACTGGGAAGGCCTTTATCCCTCAAAATTTGAAATTTGGCCATGAATCTGTCAATGGCCACCTGCATGTTATGGCATTTTTCCTCTAAGTTAACCATAAGGTTTCTTTTGGAAAGAACCTTTTTGACTTCTATGATGGCTTCAATTCTATCCTCTACCCCAAGCTCATTAAGCTCACGTCTGTTTTTATTGTTCAAGAAGTGGATGAGATGATTAGCATCCTCAGGTTGGTCTCCTAAATCCTCCATTACTTTTTGAATTTCTTCAGTGGCCACTTTTACCAATTCAGTTTGCTCAAATATGACTTGAATTGATGGACATATATCATTGACAAAGTCAATGGTATTGGCCCAGAGCATCTCCTTGTTTTGTCCTAGTGGCTTTTGCAGAGTTAAATATTTTTCTAGGACCTTGATCTTCTCACCCATCCTTAGGGCTTTCTGTGTTTCTTCTCTCTACTGTATTTGGGCAAGCTTACAGTTAGTTTCTAAGCTTTCCACTTTCTCCTTTAGCCTTTTAAGCTATGTTGCCTAGATTGACATATCCTCCATGGCTTTTACCAGTTCTGCTATTTTCTCTGTTGAAGTACCTATTGTTGTAGATTCAGTGGTTATTGGCAGTGTTGTGGCAGGTGGAGCTGTGTGTGCCAATGATGTTACCAATGTTGAAGTAACTATAGTAGAAATAGTGGGAATGGCAGTCCTAGAAGTGGTGGCCAAGTCACTTTGTTTGCACTGAGTCAATGTGTCTAACTCCTTCTTTGTTTCTTTCAATTGGTCATTTAGCTTTAGGACCAAGTCCATAAGATCTTCTTGTCCTTTTTGTGTTTCTAAGACTTTTGTTGTTTGTGGGTGATGTAATGGTGGAATCTTGAGTTGCTTCTTCAAAGAAGCTATGTCATCATTCTTCTTCTTTATCAATTTTTCAGTGGCCTTTACATCTTTGGGATCATGTCCCAACTCAATGATTAAGTCCTCTAAGGACTTTTGGTGTCTTTGGCATGTGAAGAGGCCTTATCCAATTGGAACTGAGCTGATATGTTATTTAGGGAGTTTTGCAATTGGTGGGCTATGATGGCTTTCCCTATCAAGGTGGAGTAAATCATCTCCCATGTTTGCTTGTGCAGCTTGATTTGGTCAATAGGATGAATATCCTTTGTCAGTACTTCGAAGTCTATCTTTTTTAAGTCTGCTGCTGTTCTTGGTTGCTGAGTGGTAGGCCTCATGAATTTCATCTGCATTTTTCCTTCTTTCACATAATAGGCTGACATAAGCCTTGTCTAATTGGTAGGTGCCATCTTTAGGTATTGTGCATAAGTTTGGGCTTTTAGCCTCACATTGATTTCTTTTATGTCCTTGTATCTTTCCCTGATGTCTTGGTCCCTATCAACTGGCATCCTGAATGAGGACATTTCAACACTCTTCTGCCTTTCCAACATCTGAGTATGTGATGTGGAAGGTTCTAGTGTGCCCCCAGAGGGAGTGGTAGGCCTGCTTCTTTCTCTTTCTGTGCTGGTGGCCCCAACTATTTCTTCTATGAATTCCTGTTCAGAGACAGGATTTAACCTTTGCCTTTTGACCGGGTTGGTCTCTGCATATGTCTGTGCAGTTGCTTTGCCTGAAGTAGTATCCTCTTCCCTATTTCTTTTAAGGCTTTTCTCCTCATTTAGAGGACTTTGCAAGATAGGGGGAGTACCCATGATGGGCTCTGGTATATCTGTTTGAGTTAACTCTTCTGAAAGGTCTGGTTGTTTTGACTCTTCTTGCACCTGGGATTCTTCTTCTACATGTGATTCACTTTGTTGTTGAGATTCTCCTTGTGCCTGTGATTCTTCTTGGATTTGAGATTCTCCTTGGACATGAGATTCTCCTGGCACCTGCAAGAAAGAACCCTCGTCAAGCCTTTTCTTTAGATCAATTAGAGCATTTTCAACTAAAACTTCAGTGATATCCCTATCCACTAAAGTATTCTCCACCCATTCCAATTGATTTGCATATTTTTCTATTTCAGGGATTCAGTGGTGAATGTAGGGAGCCATCTTGTTTTTTTTCCTTCTGTTGCAGATGAAGTCCAAGGGATCATATCTCCACATGAAGATCTATTTTAGTTTAAGTCTCTGAAGGATTTTCTCTATTTCCTTTCCAGCTTCTCGGTTATTACACACAAAGGGGCCTAGTTGATCTTTGATTCTAAGCTGGGCCTTCTTTATGGCTTTAAAAAAATGGACCTCATCTGAATTGATTATCTACTTGTAATACTCCAGAGAAAATAACCTCATTGGGAGGTATCGGGGAAGTTTATAAGGGGCCAACTCATAGCCATAGATCCTAATTTCAGTTTGATTTTGGTACAAGTACCAATCTCCCACTTTGTGTTATTTTGAAAGCTGCAAGATCCCCCTGATATCTGAAATGATTCTTGGAGGAGGACTTCCTAACAACTTTGTTACTATAGGATGTACAAAAATATCTATGAAGTCTATGTATGGATATGGGGAGTCATGCTTATGGATCAGAGGAGTCCAAAGATCACTGACCTAGGATGACCTTTAGTATCAAGATTTTGGAGAGTGAAGGGGAACTTGTCAGCTTGGTAATATAGAAAAATGTGGTACTAAACTGAGGAATACTTGAATACTCTTTCATTACTCATTCTAAGAAATTATTCATGCATCCTATCAGCTATGAACTTGGCATAATCATACATTAAAGTAGGAGGTTGTCCTAGAGTGAAGGTGGACATGGAGGCTAAGATCATTTCATTGGTGGTGTATCCTAAGCCACTAGAAATCATTGCTATAATGTCTTGACCAAATGGGGAAAATATGGTAGCTACATATGGAGGGGGATCTTTTTGGATATGCTTTTCCTCCCTAATGAAGTTTTGAAACATCTCAACAATTTTGGCAGTGGTAATCTTGGGGAAATGGTCTAATAGGTCTGCAATTGAAATATGGGTTAAATTTTGCCCTGGTTGAGGTTGCAACATTTCATTTATTGATTCAGTAATGATTGTGAAAAGTACAGTCTGGTCTATGGACATCACTTCTCTTTGGTAGGGGATGTACTTTGCATGGAAATAATGGACAATACCTCAAGGAATTGATACTTGGGGAAATTAGACTCCCAAAGACCTATTTTATTAGCATGGTTGAGGTATTGATCTCTAAATCGGCAGTATAGTTTGATAGGGGATTCAAGGATAGAGGTGTCCTTGATTTGGAAATATTTATCAGCAAGGGGAAGGTGGTACAAGTCCATGTGTGGAATGGAATTGGTCTGACATCCATGGCAATTGGGACAACCATCCTTAGTTCTTGTGGATTTAAGAATGGGGAAGGTAAATTTTCAGTTTTTTAGGGCAAGGTGAGTCATTTCTAGGTGGGTTTCGGTTACCAAAGTTTTCCCTATAATTTCAATTAAGAAAACTTAGTGACTGGTTCAGAAATTGACAGGGTTTTCAATGGATTCTGGCTTAAATACCTAGAATTTGAAGAAACTAGGTCTGAACCAGGTGAATGGAAACTGTGAACGGTTGAAAAAACTTTAAGCAAGCTGGAAGGCAACTTAGGAGCTTTATAGCGTCTTCAGTGTGAAATTGTATGTGGGTTGATAGCTTGGACATTCACAAATGCGTGCATGGAAGTTTTGAGTTGAAAAAATGATAAAAACAATGATTTGGGGCTTTTTTGGATTTATGCGCGAAAAGTCAATTTGGCGGGTACGAGTGAATAGTGATCGTTTATCGCGTAGTGGGGTGAAAAATGGTTATTTTGGCATGTAGCGAGCTGGCGGTAAGTGGTTTGCTTCGTACAGCTTTTGGGCACTTGGCGGTATTGGGGGGAGGCCACCCGATTCCACTCATCGAGCTCCATGTCGCCTCGTGGGCCCAGTAGAAAACAACCCATTTCAGGCGGGCAATGTTTGAATTTCGGGCCCTTCCGAAATCAACACGAGCCGTCGAATGGGGAGGGGAGAGATCATGTGGTGGTAGGGTGCAAGGGTTGCACGAAAGGTAATGGGGGGGCCAAGCAGGCATTTAAGCATAGAAGTTTTGGTTTAATGAGGGATTGAGGCGAGGATTAAGGTATTGAACGAGATTTAATTGGGTTTTTAACTAACTTAATCGAGGATCAATTAGTTAGTGGGTTCGGGGTAGAAAACATTAGTTTATATGATTAACTGGGGTGAGATTAATTAATTATTGCGGGAGTTAATATATATATGGGAAAGTGGGTTTTCATTAAGGATTTAATAAATATGTTAATAATTTAGTCAAATGAGCGGGAGGGGCACCATACCCTAAGAATATGATTTTCATGTTTTTAATGCTTTTCGATAATCACATAAAACTTAGGATATAGTTTTTTTGTGGGTTTTTGATGTGAAAATGAGTTATGTGGGGGAATAAATACTTTCCCTAGGTAAAAGTGATTTTAACCTTAGGAAAGAATATTATTAGGAAAGATGAATGATCTGAGGGGGGAATGAATGTTTATGAGGGGGTTTTAGTACTTATTGCCTATAAGTCATTGAGCTGAGGATCTGGTCCCTCCAAAAGTCAGAGAAATGCTCTGAGCCTTTTTGACTTAGGGTTTTTAAGTACTTTGATCTTTATTTTGGGAAATTAGTTAAGTAAAAGGTGAAATGAATGAGGGAAATTAATTAATTGACTTTGATATCCATCTGCATGCTTGAGTACCCATTCACATTTGGAACTTTTATGATGAGAAGATGATACACATGCTTTAGTCTAATCAATCATCAAAATTCTACAACCTTTCTTCTACTTACCTATCTACTCATCCTACCATTTTTACTTCTCTTAATTAGGGTGCAATTGAGCTAGCAAACCCTTATCAAACATTTTTTCTTTTTCTTTACAATAGTAAACTAACTAAATCTAACCATATTACATCCAAGGGCTTAGAATTGAGCTCATTTTATTTACTCTACCTACCTACTTATCTACCAAGACTAAACAGTTTGGTCATATTTTATTCTCTATCTATGGACATGAAATTGAAACATGAAATAGCCAAGCTTAAACATTTTGACTCTGGATTGTGGCAAAGATTACAAACTACTCACAATCATTTATTTTGCACAAAAAGTAAATAGTAGTGGCATTTAGACTTGCACACTTTCATGGTCTTTTCTTTCCTCAGGGTTCATATTTTTCATCCTTTTTTACCTTTTTATTCTTTTTGTCCTTTGATTTTTCTTTTAGGACACACCCTCTTTACATTTTTTTTTAATTTTTTGAATATGGAAAACATTTACAGAAAGCAAAGGCATGTAAATATTATAGTTTTAATCCTAGCCATTCAAAAATTATGACTCCTATTGGTATAGGAACCTAACAGAAGATACAACCAGTCCATACCCAACAACATATTGTATGATCCCAACAGAAGCACATTTAAATGTGTTGATGTAGGCATACCATTCTACTCAAGTGCACAAGCTCTTACCCAATGATGAACTCTTTTCTTTGTACCTATAGCCAACTGCACTAACCAAGATTATGCATGCACTTCTTTATTCAAACCAAACTTATCCACCAAGTCAGGCTTAACATAACTATAACTAGATACTGGGTCAATCAAAATAGAAACAACTTGATCATAAACCTTGCCATCCATCTCGATAATAGATGCCTGGTGATCCACCTTCCTATTATCTAATGTTGCATTGATCTATGGAATTCTCTTCCCATCACCCCTAACTGTTTGTGCTTCATGTGCACTATAAATATGAGTCCTACCACCCTGATTTCATGGACAATCCTTCTTAAGATGCTCCTTACCACATCTCCAACATTGCAACTATCTCCTATCATCACCTCTGTTCTATTGTTCTCTAGGATAAGGTCCATTAAACTTCTTGTAACATGCAATATTTTCTTTCTCACCCACATCCTATGGTATTCTTCTTTTCAGCTACCATTTACCTTTAGTCTTGTCTTTCCCTTTCCAACCTTAATGATATTTTTTCTTACTCTTTGATTTCTCATAGTTGTGCTTCAACTTTCCAATGACTTCTTCAAGTGATCGAGGCTCATTATACTCAATCCGATTTTTAAATGCTAATGGTAATCCACTAAAAAACCTCTGAAATTTTGCTTTCTCATCCTTAATATATGTAGATACCTCAACAACTCTAGGAACTTGGCCATATACTCCTTATTCTTCATCAATCCCATATCTCATAGAATTCCTTCGCTTTACTGTCATAGTACATCTCTAACAAATAGTTCTTCCTAAAAAGTCTCTTGAATTCATGCCAATTCATCCTCTGTCCTAATGTCTCTAACCCACTTCACATCTTCCCACCAGATGTTTTCTTTCCCTTTGAGGTTGAAGATAGTTATTTTGGCCTTCATATTCTCTGTGTAATCATGCATCTCAAAGAAATTCTTCATCCCGAATAACCATGCCTCTGCATCTTTTGATTTCTTCAAATATCCATCAAAGTTAGGTGGATTTTCTCTATTGAACTCATATGCAAAATATCCCTTATCATTCCTCCTATAAGGATGATAACGATGATGACCATGGTACATATCATAACCAAAACTAGAATAGAACCTGTGTCCATCACCTCTCCTATTAGGTGTGTCCAAGAACCTTCCATCTCTGATCGTTTCATCCCTATATAGCATGTTCCCACCATGAGACCTACTACCATATGACTCATTGGTCCTATCCTCTTGTCCATGACTAATCCTAAGTTGTCCTTGTCTCTGCAAGTCTGACGAATTCTAAAGGATAACTGCATTAACCTCTACTTGTTTCTCCTGTGCCTGAATGATTCTATCATTATCTACTTTGGAACTTCTTATTTCTGCCTTCAAACTTCTCAATGTGTATTCTATGTCAAGAGAGTTTCCATCACCATATTGCTCTTTTGATCTATAGGGAGAATCTATTGAATTGTAGTCTACCATCTTGCTAGTCCTGTTTGATATTCTTCCTGTAAGTATACCATGTCAGCTAAACAAAAATATAAACATAATCAGTATACCTCAATATAGTTCAAGGGAGGATATCTCGTCTGCAAGATCAACCAGGTTAGCACAATACATGTATAAACATAATCATAGTAGTATAAAAACATCGTCTCAATTATCATCCAATCACCATGCATGACCATAACAACCGCATGCATACCCTCGTACGTGATAACTATAATCACGACAATGCATGCATACATCCACAGACACAACAATCATACCTAGAAAATACATATTCAACCGACATGCTCATGAAAAACACATCCCAACAACAACACCTTCAACTTCTACATGACAACACAACTACAAATATGACCATCAGGATGCATACACATAAGGTGCATATAAAATCCACATACATGCATGTGAAAACCATATTCCACCCATCTAGTCCAAGGGGTGAACCATGATCTGATACCACTCTATAACACCCTTCTCCCACATTTACCCAACCTAACCGGTTCACTGAGGTATACATGTGAAAAAGAGATACTATGATATGATTCAAATCCCCATGTATAGTTAAGGAAGTGGAATGGACACACCAAAAACCAAATTGACCTTTCTCAGGAACTACAAGATCCCTAGGGACTAATCAACCACTCCAGGTGCCCAACCTCTGAGTTATCTTGCTTTTTGTTGAGCTAGACCCCCAATCACTCCCATGACAAGCCCTCCAAGCAATTGAAACTCTCCAATCACTCCCATAGCAAGGCATCCATGCGAGTGCAGCCTTTTTTAGGAAGTTCTATGAAAACAACCCCGAATTTTGAGCCACTTTTTTAGGGCTAGGACTCAAGCCTCTGCCCACAACTTGATGAAATTCTCAAAAATGATAACTAATAAGAAGACAAGGCCTCTAATGTGAAACTTGAACAAGGACCTAACCAAACTCATCCTAACCATGACAATTCCAAGATGACCTTTTTGAAGCAGCAAAGCCCTAAGATCTAGAGCTCTGAAACCAAATGTTATGTAGCCAGATCACAAAACAAAAGAAAAGATAGATCAACAACTTGAAAATAAACCTCTTCAAGGGAGAAAACCTCCTTTTACATTACATAAATGAAAAATTATTGGATAATTCAAATGACAAGACCTCCTTGGTATACATCGGAGTCTAAAGGGTCAAATATAATTAGGCCTACATGACAATAATAATATAAGGGCTCAAAAATGACAATAGTGGGTTTGTATGGGGCACAACAATAACAATATGGGGGTTTTATGGGGCACAACAACAAAAATATGGGGTCTATATCAGTATTATAGGGACCTAACATTAGGAGATATTCCAAACCATGAAAATGATCACTCATTCCATGGTCAGCCTTTATGGGAATGACCCAACAATGGAGAAAAAGTCTCAAACAAAACCTATAGCTTGCTCGAAGGAAGTAGAAATCATCACATTGAGGCTAGAAATTCATCTAATCCAATTCCCCAACAAATAAACAAAGCTACATTAAGGCCATTATTTACCAAATTCTTGGAGGAACCAATACACAACCAACAACGGTAAGATGAAATTTTATTGGACTATATGAGGGAGTTCTAGGCACTGGGGGCATAGTTTCATGCACAAATGCCACTCCAGGATTACCGCATCATCAAACATTGAAATAAATCAAGGGATCATAACAAGTGATGGAAGAATAGTGAGGTCTTGAAAAGGAAATAAATATAAACATTCCAACCTTTAGTGGAACTTCTAGTAACACTATTAGAGCATGGGTATAGAAGATAGATATGTATTTCCAGCTTAACCCCTTGAGGGAATTGAAGGTGATACAATATTCCATGTTGCACATGGATGGCGAGGCGTAAATAGTGGTATCATAGGTTGTCCACATTAGGGCACACCAACACCACCTCATATTTGGAGTTTACTTATAGACTAATCCAAAGGTTCAACAAGAAATATACGGAGCTACATTTTAGGGACCTAGTGCAACTTCAGCAAATGAGGAGCGCAGGTAGTTACACCATGGATTTCTAGAGATTAGTAGTGATGGTGACAAATATATCCCAAGATCAAATGTTGAATCTATTTTTTGAGGGGATAAGTAATCCACTACATGACTAGGTTAAGGCTTTTAAGCCCGGTACACTAAAGGATGTTATTTCCATAACCGAGGGTATGTAATATGCATTGTCAAATAAGGAACTGTCCAAATTCATTCCCCCACAAAATAATAAGGAGAAGAATCCTTTGTAGGGTAAGAAATGGATGGAAGAAATCAGGGATGAGCTAAAGAGAGTGAAGTTTTACTACAGCTGCAAAGAACCTTAAGTCCCAAGACACAGATTCACAGGCAAGGGAAAAGTCCATTATATAGAAGTAATGTCGAAAAATTAAGAGGAGGAAGAACATGTAGCAACATAGGAGGAGGAGCATAGCAACAGTAGTAACTATGAAGAGCCACTAAGGAGAGGGACCAAAAGGACCACCATAGCCAAGCTCTCATGTGTTCCCAGGTATAACACTTTTAGAGTAAGGGGAGTAATAAAAGGGAAACAAGTCATGGTCCTCATTGAGGGAGGATCTACTCATAATTTCATAGATGAAACCATGGTAGCTAGGAGGCATTTGATTATAGAGGAGTTTTATGGTTTTAACATAGAGGTAGCAGGAGGCAGAAGGATGGCCTGTTTGAAAAAGGTTCCTCAAATGGAATTTAAGATGAGAAATTACACCATAGTGGATGACTTCTATGTATTAGATATTTCTAACAAATGTGGTGTTGGGGGTATAATCTCTCATTTCCATAGGTAGGCATTCAAAGGATTATCATACCATGGAAATGGATTTTGTCACATCAAATGGACAATGGTTGCTTCTAAGAGGAATGACCACTCATGCTCGAAGAGTGGTCATTGCGAAGAAAATGGAAGCTATATTCCAACATGGAGACATATAATGGGCTATGTAGTACATGGTGACATGATAAAAGGAATATTCTATGGCTTTTTCAAGGATATTCTACCAAGGAGACCACCCAACATGGGTTTCAAGCATACTATAGAATTAGAGGATGGGGTCAAGCCAGTCATCACAAAACCATATAGGCACCCCAAAAAAATTGAGGAGATTGAGAAGGCCATTAAATAATTGCTAGATATAGGGCACATAAGGCCCAACACTAGCACATTTTCATCCTCTATAGTATCGATAAAGAAGAAATATGGGACAATGAGGGTTTACATGGATTATAGAGCCCTCAATAAGAAGAAAATAAAGAAAAAATACCCAATGTCATGGATTGATGATCTCTTGGATGAGCTATATGGGGAAGCATACTTCTTCAAAATTGATGAGGTCGGGATATCATCAAAATCAGGGTTCAAGAGTAGGACATGTAGGAAATAGACTTAAAATTCCATAATGGTCACTATGAGTTTCTTGTCATGCCATTCGAACTGACCAAAGCACCATCTACTTTACAGTCATGTATGAACCAAATATTCAAGAGGTAGTTGTGGAAATTTTCACTAGTTTTCTTTTATGATCTCCTCATATACAATAGAACCTAGGAGGAGCACTTGAGACACTTATAGGATGTGTTGAGCGTATTAGAGGAGAAGTCTCTCTTTTCCAAGGAGTCCAAGTGCGAGTTTGGAATGATAGACATTTTGTATCTTGGACACATCATCAATGTAGGAAGAGTGCAAGTCCACTGGAAAAACATTTGGACTATAATTGAGTGGCCAACACCTAAGAACCTCACAGAGTTGAGGGGGTTCATGTGGATATGCAATTACTATCGATGTTTTTTCAATGGGTCCTCTCAAATGGTGGCAGCCCTAAATGATTTGACAAAGAGAGGGGTTGTCATACAAACAAAAGGAGCGAAATACACTTTTGAAATGTGCAAGGAAGAATGAGCTCATGTCCCATTATAGCGCTTCCAGACTTCTTATATCCCTTTTTTTAATAGTTTAATGCCTCAAGGGAAGGAATAGGAGTAGTATTTATGTAGGATGTGCATCTAATAGCTTTTAAAAGTTTTAATTTAAGGGAATCAAAGAGGCTCTACTTGATATATGAAAAGGAGATGTTGGCCATAACACATGCACTAGTAAAGTTTAAGCAATACTTGGTGGGAGGAAGGTTCATGGTTCGTGCTGTTTCCGTTGTTTCAGCAACTGCAAAATATAGTCCTGCCAATATTAGGCAGTTTCAACAATTGTTCAGCAACTTAGTCAACTTCAAGGATCAATTATAAAGATAGCATGATTATGTGTTGAATAATTAAACATATAGCAATGAGAAGAGTTATTGCATACCTTTAGAATGATTGGGTCAACATACTAACAAAGGCTTTCAACTATGATTTGAAAAGGGTAATATTATGACAAAATATAGAGTCAAAAATAGACAATATGGGGTCCTAACAGCACTCATACTAGTTGAGTACTGAAAGAATAAATTTGCACGTGAGTTGATGGATGGAATAATTCAATATGAAAATTATAAGGTTTTCAACAACATCATCTTTTACAAAGGGAGGATATTCTTTGTCCCTAAGCCACAGTTCAAAGAGAAGATCATAAGGGTCATCCATGACTCCCCCTTAGAAAGACACCAAGGATTCTTCAAAACATAGAATCATGCACAAGAGAGATTTATGTGGAAGGGCCTCAAGGGGGTGTTTGCAAACATGTAGCAGAACTTGTTGTTTGTTAGTAAAATAAAATAGAGAAAAACTATCTAGCAAGACTACTACAGTCACTATCGATCCGAAATCAAAAATGGGAAAGCATTTCGATGGATTACATTACAGGAATTTTGAAGGTGCAAGGGAAAGACTATCTTCGTGGTGGTGGATAGGATAATAAAATTCACTAATTTAATGGCCATATCTTTTGAGTATTCAACAACATAAGTGGTAGAGACATTATTTCAGGAGATCTTTAGACTGCACAGAGTTCATAAACACATTGTTAATGATCGAGATAGCAAATTCCTTAGCACGTTTTTCCAGGAACTATTTAGATTATTTGACACAAAGTTGACCCTTAGTACAAATTACCATCTATATATAGATGGCTAAATAGATATCATAAACAAGTGCGTGGAAGGATATTTGAGGAACAATGTGGCCAAGGAGCAGAAAATTTGGATTAGGTCATTGCACTTTGGTGAGTATTGTTAGAACACCGCCAACTATATGTTTATTAGGTTGATTCCATTCATAACATTGTATGGGTATGATGCTCCCACATTCATTGACATGGAAATAGGAGACAAAAATGCACCAATGGTTGGGGATTGGTTGTAGGGGAGTCAAGATATTCTTAGAATCTTCAAGGAGAACCTACGGGTAGCCCAAAATCAAAAGAAGGTGTATGCATATTGCCATAGGGTGGAGCATAGCCTCCAGGAGGGGGATCCTTTTTTTTTGGGACTTCGGCCATATAGGCAATAATCCTTGAAGAAGAGTGGCTTTGAGAAATTAAATCCATGATTCTTTGGACCTTAAAAAGTGATCAAAAAGATTCAAGAGGTTTCCTATGAATTATAAGCATTGAAACAAAGCAAGATTCACAATGTTTTCCATATATCTTGCCTTAAAAAGGTGCTTGGATAGTAATTCAAGGCCATAATAGTGCTTCCAACACTTGATGAGGAATGGAAATTGGTTCTCATTCTAAACGAGTTCATGCACATGAGGGAGAGGAAGTTGAGGAGTAGAGTATACGGGACAATCTAATTCGATGGAGGTCTTTTTGGTGTAAGATACTACATGGGAAGGTGAATAGGTGTTGCAACACCCCAACTTGCAGTTGCTGAAGGACAAGAAAATTCAAGAAGGTAGGACTATAATGTCCCTTTCCAATCCATAGAATCATGAGAGGTTTAGAGTAATACCCTATATGAACCCCAGGGGCTATTTACAAAAAAAAGAGGGTTAATAGAATAAATTAATAAGTAATTAAATAAAGGTGGTAAAAGTCACTTTTAAAGTGGCCCGTTTTTTTTGCTAACCACCCATGGTTTTCAAATGAGGAAAATATTATGAAAAAAATAAGGAGACTCAAGGGGGATATGTGAAGAATTATTTATGAAATGACCAAATCTTGAGTAGCTTGTGAGAGGGATAACCTCAAGTATTCCCAGTTTCAGAGTTGAAATACGCACCCTAGTTGGTGGCAGTTGGTTTCGGTGGTTGTAAAGCCACCCTAGCTAATCATTTGTGATCTTTGGAGGAAGAAAAAATTGATCCATTAAGTGGTTGATTTATCCATCCAATGAGAGGGACAAATTTCAAAGTTCATTGTGGCCAAATTGTTTGTTTTACAAGGACCAAAATTGTACTCTCCAAGTAAGCCAAAATTATTGTGTTAACTAGAAAATTGTGAATATAGAATTCAAATTTCAGTCTTGAAGGGATCTATTTGCATATAGATTTGAATCCAATTACATGAATAGTTTTTGATGAGTTGGTCATTTTTCTATTGTGGTCGAATTGTTTATCTTTCAAGGTTGAATCTCATCTTCATTTTGGGAAAAATTAATTGGTGTATTGCAGGAGTTGTAATTTGGGCTTAATCACCCTTGAAGGAGGCTGAGCTATTTATTTTATGAGTCAAATTGTTTTATTTTAAATAGGTCTATTTATCAATAATAAAGAGGAAAATTCTTCTTGTTCTCTAGGGGAATAGCTACAAAATTATTGGGGGTCAAAGTCATCATTTCTGAGGGTCGATTTGGGGTATCTCTAAATAAATTAAAAGGGCCTAACTTGATATATTTGAGGTTGAATTGTTCCACTTCCAAGAAGGTTGAATTGGCAATAATAGAGGGATCGTTTTCAATGTGTTCCAAGGAGCATACTACCAAATTTTTGGAGGATGAGTTGTAGAGGTCAAAACTACCAATTTTTTGAGGTTTGGAATTTCCAATTTTAGGGGTACTAAATTGAGTGTTGAATTACTTTAGTGAAGGTTTCTTAAGACAATAATATTCATAGGGCCAAATTATAAACAAGGGTTCCAACAATCACTGCATTAGGTTTCCAACAAATATCCATGTAAATTTCCTCCATAATGGTTTTGAGTTAGGTTTTTGCATTTTTATAAGTCTGAAATTGCAAGATTTATTTTTTTGCATTTTTATATGTCTGAAATTGCAAGATTTATTTAAGTGTTGGCAAATTTTATCATAAAAAATTCTTATGTTTCTGGTAAATTGTTCATGGTGTATTTATTTGCAAAAAAATTATGAAAAATTTAACCAATAAAATTATAAGAGAAAATTTCACCTTTTGTCCTGGAATCTCCCATTTAGCTTACCCCCTTCTTCCTACTACCTCTCAATGCATATTTTTATGTTCATATCTTCTATTACCATATTTTCCTCCCTCTCATGTCAACCTCAATGTTGTCTGGAAAGAGGAATGATAGAGTACCTATTTTTAAAGGCAAGTAAATGGATTGTGAAAAATTTGTTGATATTTCTAAAATAACAGTCGTAAATAACAAACTAGGCCTCCTAATAAAGAATATGGACTACATTTCAGACACCTTGGCCAACCAACAATTACAAATTCAAGGATTGAGGGGATATTTACATAGAATAAACATGCACCTAGCCACCATGCATGAAGCTTAACAATAAGGATCCTAAGGAGCTCATCATAGGAACTCTTTCATCAACTTAGCAACAATAGACTTAAATAAAACAAACTCACCAAAATACATTACAATTATATATGAATAGACTCTTGCATGCTTGAATTTTAATTATAATTATTACTTGTTATAATTTCTAGGAAAATTTATCCAACATTTATATTTATAGAATATAATGGTTGTATCTAAACACAAACTAGTTCAAAACTTCCCACAAAAATATGGATATATCCAAATCTCCCAAAATTTGTGTAGGCTCTTATACATATATTTTGATAATATCAAAAAAAAAAATTATACACTAGAAAACTCCACATCTCCCCGTTCTTTATGATGGAGAAGGCACCAAGGGTGGGGGACATGTTGGGAGGGATAGACAATGTAGTTGACTAGGACCATAAGTCAGAATAGTTGACTAAAATCTATGTTAAATATGTAACTTAGATCAACCAACCGATTGAGTTGCTTTCCCTGTCAAGTCAACTGAATGAGTAGTTAAGGAAGTTAGTTAGTTGCAATTTTCGAGATCCTAGTATAAGTATGAGATAGTTTACATTGAATGTAATGATAGTTGTGGATTAATGCATTAAGTGTTCTTCTCGTTCTACCACTCCCCTTATTTCTATCTTTTCTCTATATTATATGTTGCATGTATTCCTTTACTTAATATTAGATTTCTATGTGGATCTATTAGTAACTATGTGTACATTTCACTAGATTACAACATAATGTGTCATTTCATAAAGGAGTGGCATAAGGACTTGTAAGTCGCCTCTATCACTTGTCACCAAAATAATATCTTCTAACTACTAAGGGAGGGCTCACCATGTAGATTTGTCACAACATCAAGATGAGTATTTCCAATTGAATAAAATTGGCCTTTAGGCCCTATATAATTAATTAGAGTAGAATTCATGGGTGTAAGAATGATGGTGAAGAGAGGGAATACCTTAAAAATACTTTTCCAAGTTATAACAACAATAATGACATGGTGTGTTATGAAATCTAAAATTCTTCTGTTACTTATCTTCTACTGGAAGTAAGGCATTTGATGAGCCTCATCTTTGGGTAACTATATGGACCTTAATACACCTCCAAGCTTATTTAAATAAAATCTTCTCATAATTTCTTACATATTTTGATTATATTTTGCTTAATGAGATGAGTCAAAGTGAGATGTTATGCCTAGTGGACTAATGTGCATTGATTGCAAGTTTTTGAGAGAAAATCATGGAAATTTTGGCTAATTAATGGCAGAAACTCGAATGAGACAAGGAGGAGAGATTGTAGGAGATAGATCCTCCTCTTTTACTCACTCATTCAAATATTCCTCCATCAAATCACACTAGCTCGGAGTTGTAAGCAGTCGGGTCATGAAGATCAAAAGGCAGTTGAGCCAATGAAAGTTAAAGAGCTAGTTCATCTTGAGTTTGGGAATCGAGCCTCCCTAGATTTAAGGAAGTCATAGGTGACTTTAGTTGTATAAATAAAGAGGCCTAGAGCCTCATTAGGATTCGAAATTTTGATGTAAAAGCACTAGGCATTTTCGAGTTCAAGACTTGTGGAAGACATTGTTATGTAATTTTCTGTTATGATAATTCGAATGAGCATTTCCTTGATCTAGAACTAAGTTGACTCAGAGGGTCAAAGCTCTTGGGTTAGGGCCCAACCCTAGCAGAAAAGGCTCCTCTTCTTGTATTTGTATGCTTAGTTTATTTCATAGATTAATGGTTGAATTGTCTTCAACATCATTTCATTGCAAGTAGTTGTGGATTTTATTAGCTTGCTTCCATTTGTTCATTACTTTAGCAGTAGCTTACGAAGATAAAGGAATATCAAAAAGTTGTTAGCAGGTGGATTTGGCCTCACTCCTCCCTTCAGGGACCATAGTGTGAGGAAATAACTCCTATGCAGCCCCAAAAAGACATAATTTTGATTTCTCATGGAATTTAGGGTTTTCTGTTACTTAGGCCAACATTTTAATAGTTTTCAAAAATAGGATTTAATTGTCATTTCTGATATCTTCAACCTTGCATTAGATCTAATAAAGGTTTCACGTTATTATAAAAGTTTTCCCATGCATAAAATAGGCAACTAGATAATGAAATTATGTTTTTCTTTAGTTAATAGAAAATATTTCTTATTTAACATGGTTCATGGATAAATGTCAGTTATTGATGTAGTGCAGGAGTTTTAGTAGTGCAAAAAAGATTTCATGACTAGCAACCCCATCCTAACTTCATTCATCCATGCTTATCACTTTTTCCACTAAATCCCTCACCAAAATCATCATTCCATAAGAATACTTCTCCAATCTTGTTGAGCAAATCCAACTGTTCAGTCAATTTAGTGTCCTAAATTGCTACATAAATTATCAATCCGGGTGTCATAAACTAATGAAGTGTAGTGAATTATATGTGCTAAATAACCCTTTCTTACCTCACTATTTTCAAGTTTATGTTGTTTTGGGGTTTTGTTCTTTTGACTCCTAAAGTTCTGCAATGTAATTGAAATCTTAATCTACTGCTGATAAAAACCTAGAAGAATGAAGTGAGAGTCTAAAAGTGCTTTTTAGGCCAAGTTTGGAAGTGGAGTTTTCAAAACAAGAAAGTGAAGACAAAGCTTATCTTCTTGATATTGTAATGGTTTCCAAAATATGAGCTTAAAAGACTCTTAAAACTGCTATCTACAAAATCAAAACTTGAATGAGAAAATGGAATTGCAACTATCTACAACAAACTAAGAATGAAATACTGAAAACAAAACTACTTTTGCTGTCTATTCTACTTGAAAAATTAAAGTCTAATGAACTATTGTAATTAAACTAAAGGAAAGAAACAAAACTGAAATTGCAACTATACTATTTGTGAAAGCAAAACTAGATGAAGCATTGTTACCACTCTGTTATATAATTTAGGGAGAAATTAACTTCTTATGATAGCAGCATTTGAGAGATTCCATTCTTCACCATTCTAAAAGAAGTAAACATTAAAAGTGAAAGAAAAAACTCAGTCATTAGTAAGGCATTTCACCACTTAGTCAGGTTCAACCATCAACGAAGGGATTTTGGAAATATCTCTTTAAATCATGAGTTGCTTAAATTGACAAGAAAATGGCATCAAACTATATAATTCTAAACTAATGAACAGCAAGTAATCTCATTTATAAACACAACACTTCGCCATTTAGTTTGAAGATCAATCATCAATGAAAGGCTCTAGAAATATTTGCTTATATCATGAGTGCTTAAATTGACAAGAAAATGGCCTCAAGCTATCTAACTCTAAACTAATGAATCAACAAGTAATCTCATTTATAAACACAACACTTCGCCATTTAGTTTGAAGATCAATCATCAACGAAATGCTCTGGAAATGTTTGCTTATAACATGAGTGACTACACTAAGGAAAAGGTACTGAACAACAAGAAATCTCATCCATAAATCCCATATTTCACCATTTAGTTTGAGGATAAACCATCAATGAAACGTTGTGGAAACATTCATTTATGTAATGAGTGACTATCTATTAAGAAAAGGCATGAAACAACTTAAATTCAAAAACTTAAAAACTAAGGAATAGCAGAAGAAATGATGCTACTTGACAAAATTTAAAAACTACAGTTAAGAAGCTAGAGCATAAGGGAAACTAAAGAACTACTTCTAAACTAGAATGCACCTATCTGAGTTAGTAGAAACAAGTGACAAACGCTGCAATGAACATAGTGTTAGAAAAGATTATGGACATAAATAAAAACACAATAAATGTACAACTGAACGAAAGAAAATAGCAAATGGAAATGTACATAAATGAAAAGTAACCTCAACCATGCAAGGGACCTTTGCACGGTCTAGGACTAGCAACGCAGAATCACTTCACACGCTCAAGTATCCATATGGAAAAAAAATGAGTTTTTATATTGAACAAAGTATTGAATGTCTCATGCTTACAAATGGAAATTACACTACTTCATCATCAAAAACATTAACTAGTTCTGCGTTCCAAACACTGAGATTTATAGGAAAAATTCACAACTATTTTTAAGAGAAAAGTCTTCTATAGTAGACATGTGAACAGGTAGTGCATACGGGAAATTAGTCTTCGGTTGGATTGAACAGTAAATGTTTGAATAGTGGCTGTTGGATATGGTTATGCAGGTGGCAAACAACATCCTCGGCTCCAGGAACGTGCCTCAGATTCATTTATGTGCAAAAACAGAGTTCTAGTTGTTGTAGGACTTCTCCGTTGACTCCGCTTTGACCGAGGTCTTTCTCTTCGAATTTGATCAAATGGATAGGACACCATCCATGTACTGATAATAAATCTCTGAATAGTGGCTGTAGGATATGGTTATGCAGGTGGAAAATGACATCCTCAGCTCCAGGAACATGCCTCAAATTCATTCATGTGCAAAAACAAAGTTCTAGTTGTTGTAGGACTTCTCCGTTGACTCCGCTTTGACCGGGGTCTTTCTCTTCGAATTTGATCAAAAGGATAGGACACCATCCATGTACTGACATTTTTCCATCTACCCATGTGGTTTTTTTCTTCTATCGACACCTGTAACCTGCAAAAGTATGAAGATGGTTGCGAAATGGCTGGTTAGCTACGGAACGTGGCTACGTTCCGTAGCTGAAAAACAAAACCCTATCCAATTAACACACATAATAATATAATTTGAAAATCACTGAAATGCACTCCTGGAAGCAACATGCAACGCTTTTGATGGTTTATGGTACATTGGCATGGGAAAACAAAGGAAGAAGGATGAAGAAATTCCTTCAAAAAGAGGCAGTTTTGGAACTCAACACCAACCATCTCACAAACTTTGTTTTGATCTCTGAAGGAGTCCTAGCCACTCCCTTGCCTCATTTCTCCCACCATTCACCTTCCCTAAGCCTTACACCACCTTCCAAATCCATCCTCTTGCTCTCAGTCGCGTCTTGTAGGAATACAGGGGATCTTGTAGGAGCATTAGGACATCCTGTAGGAGGCATTAGGACATCCTGTAGGTTGACCTATAGTGGCCTGTTTTGAGGCTGAATTGTGGAAAAAGAAACTAGGAAGATAGGAGAAGGCCCCTACTTGCCTCCCAAGCCATCTGACCATTCACCATCATCCCTAATCTACCTACCACATTACCAAGATAAGTTAGCGTGCACATTTTCACACAAAAAAGACAAAAAGGAAAAAAGAGTTATTTTGTTCATTTACATGCATAGCAGTAGAATGTTTGGATTTTTCAAATTGCATGCCTAGGATAGTAGGATTACACACAAAAATCCTCTTAGCAGTTAGTTAGATGAATGTTGTGTTTAAGCATTTGATTTCAGTCTTTTCCTTACTATAGTAGACAAGATTTCATTTAGTGTAAATTTTCCTTTTCCTCATTGGTAATCAAGCTTCTTCTGAATAAATAGGGGGTTGGTTTGATAAACCATAGTTTTCTATCACCAACTAGTAGTGACAAAGAGCGGACCCATTGCATCTACTTGTGTATGCAACATTGTCAGCTCCAGGTTTGCATGAACCCCAAGTTGATAAAGTAAAGTTGTTAGCCCAAGGAGTTGCAACATTCTTGCTACAATACTGGTGCTCAATACTTTTTGGCGCCGTTTCCAGGGAGGTGTCTGAGTAGATGTGATTTCTGATTTATTTCTTCCATTTCTTATCTCTGACATTCTGATATTAGCTTCATTTCTGTAAAAGTAATTGTAAGTTAGTTTGCTTTCTTTTCCATTATGTAGGTGAGATTTTATTCAAACAATTTAGTTTCCATTCAGTTTGCAATTTGCATTCTGCAATTAGTCTCAAAGCTTTAAAAAAACACAAAATAAATCAAAAACACTTCATTCATGCCTCATAGGAATAGGGACAACTTAGGAAAATTTCTACCAAATACCCCCACCACTTCAAACAGCCAACCTTCCCTCTTCTTCGGTAGTTGTGAATTGGAGGACCCCTTAGGTGAACAACCAGGGATATTTGAAGAGCCTACAGGGGGAGAAGAAGAAGGAGAACCTATTCCATCTAACCTAATGGCTAAGAA
The DNA here is from genome assembly GCA_000404065.3 of Pinus taeda. Lineage (NCBI taxonomy): Eukaryota > Viridiplantae > Streptophyta > Pinopsida > Pinales > Pinaceae > Pinus > Pinus taeda. The sequence continues at coordinate 44,019 of APFE030351481.1, forward strand.
TAGGAATGACAGAGGAGATAGAGATCGAATTGAGGGTGCCTTTCCCATCAGAGAAACTAATGGGGATACCAAGATGAAAAACATAAGCCCCTCTGCTCTTCCTCATTTCCATGGCCTGACCTCAAAAGATCTAGACACTTTTGTTTGATTTTGTTGTCATATGAAGAACTTATGATTACACCACTAATGAGCAGAAGTTGAAACTATTCCCATCCACTCTAAAAAATGCATCTTTCCGCTGGTTCATGGGTTTACCTAGGGATAGCATCACCACCTGGGCTTAGATGCAGCAAGCCTTCAACAACAAGTACTGAGACTACTACAGGTCCAAAGACACTAAAGAGGAAATTTTTAGGATGACCTTAGGGCATGATGAATCCCTAGAGGATTATGAAGAAATATTCCAACTTAGCTACAAAAGGGCTAGGTGCACACTTGATCCTGAGTCACTGAAGCTAGTCCTACTCCGAGGGGTAAGGGAATATCTTCTAGATACCCTAAACCCACTAGCAGGAGGGGACATATACCAACTACCCTATGAATATATCAAGACTGTCTTTAGGAATCATTCTAGGGAAGCTAGGAAAAAGGGTAGGGGTAGTCAACCAATGGCCAGCCCATCCTCTTCCAATACATCCATCAAAGGTGAAATTGGAAATATTTTGGAAGATTTCAAGAGTAAAATGTTGTAAACCCTTGCCCTATAAATAAACACTATGCACATCAAGAGAAAGTAGGAGGAAGCAGAGAGAGAATTATCCATATTTTACCCTAGATGCACAAGGAGGCACCCTAGGAATGAATGTCCATTAAACCTTATTGAAATATGCTTGGTTTGTGAAGAAAACCACTCCACAAACAAGTGCCCTTCTCTACCTAGACTAAAAGTTGTGTATCAGGGAACTGAAGGGGTGACTAAACAACTCTACTACATAAATAAAAGGAGATCTCATGGGCCCAAGCCATACCAGCAGGGAATGAAAGGGTCATCACATTCATATTACAACCCTAACCAAAACACATCCCTTCCCTCTTGGGGGCCCCCTACTCATCCCTCCTAGTCTACACCTCCTCCTTAGTATTTTACACCTCAATACCATTCCCAGCCAACCAGCCAGTCATTTCAGCCATATACTCAACAATAGCCTCAGTGGAAAGCACCACCCCAAGGGTGGAGGACCCCATACAACAATGCTCCATCTCTATTTCCTTCACCACCTACTCAACCACATATTTTACACCATACTCCACCTAAATAACCTCAGATGCCTACCCAACCAAATCTGAACCTGAACAACAGACAGGCACAACAAGTGTACGTTGGAGAGACATCCTATCCTACTTATGCTGTGGAGATTTAGGAAATCAACCTAAGTTCTGGGAGAGTACTCCCGGAAAACCAACCTCCACCTCCACCCAGGGAGATAGAGGAGGAAAGAGAGGAAATCATGCCTAGAGTGAATCCACCACCCTTTCTTGAGAGAATAACTCATCTAGGCCAGCCTACCCCAGAAGAGAATGAACTTTTGGGTGAATTGAAAAGTCTATGTGTCAAAATTCCACTTCTCCAAGCCATCAAGGATGTACCTATTTACAACAAGTTTATTAAAGAGAAGTGTTTCAAACATCCATGGAGGTGAAAAAGGGACACCCCTTCCATTAATGTCTTTAGACAATTATTCGACTTAATGTTGGCGCAGGTAATTTGCCCAAAGTATTTGGACCCTGGAAACCCTGTAGTAGATGTGCACATCAATGGTGCCATTTTCCCACACACTTAGAGTGATCTTGGGGCTGCCATTAATGTAATGACTAAGGACACCATGCTCAAGCTCAATCTCTAGGGTTCATTAAGAAAGACCACAACAGTCTTGCAACTTGCAGATCATTCCACGGTAACCCTTGAGGGGATTTTTGAGGATGTAATAGTCTCCATTGACTCTTAGGAGTACCCTACAGTCTTCCTAGTTATCCTGCCTAAGGCCAAGCTTACTAGTTATCCTCTCATACTTGGGAGGCCTTGGTTAGCCACTTTTGATGCCTACATCAGCTGCAGGGCTAGAAATATGACTATAAAAAATGGGTATTTGTCCAAGCAGTTAGTCTTGTATCCTCCTGCTTAGCCATCTCTAGAACATGACTTACCTTGGTGGCTAGAAGAGGAGGAAGAAGATGGAATCTACTCAACCCAACTCTATACCTTAGAAACAGCCATGGGAGGAGGACAACCAAATGAAGATGATTTGATTGAACACATACTCCAAAGTCCAACTCCCAACACCTTGTCCTTTGAGGAAGTAGTAAAGGAAACCAAGAGAAACCATCAAATTGATCTATTATTAGTTGATTCAAACCCTACCTATGTCAAAACCATATAATTCGGCCCTGAAAGAACTTTGAAAATGAGCCCCTCTCTTTTTGTACTCCAAGAAGAAAAATTGTGCAACATGCTAAGGGAACATCTGGATGCCTTTGCTTGGAGTTACAAGGAAATGAATGGAGTGCACCCCTCAGTGTGTACTCACTAAATTTATATCAAAGAAGGTTGCAAACCAGTCCAAAAACCCCAAAGGAGAATGAATCCAACTCTCAAGGATATAGTCAAAGAAGAACTGCAAAAGCTGTTGGATGAAAGATTCATTTACCCTATCTCAGATAGTGAGTTGATTTCCCCTTTAGTGTTGGTTCCAAAGAAAAATGGGAAGTGGATGGTTTGTGTCGATTACAAAGAGTTAAACAAAGAAACAATGAAGTACCATTTCCCTCTACCTTTCATTGACCAATTGCTAGATGGCCTGGTAGGGAAGAAGTTTTTCTCTTTCCTAGATGGGTTTAGCGGGTATAATCAAATCTAGATTAGCCCAAAAGACTAGGATAAGATCACCTTCACCTGTACTTGGGGTACTTTCCCTTATAGGGTCCTTCCTTTTTGCCTGTGCAATGCCCCTGCCACTTTCTAGAGAGAAGTCCTGAGTATTTTTGTCGAGCTAGTCCATCATGCAGTAGAAATTTATATGGATGATTTTACACCCTATGGGTGTGATTTCCAGGAGGCTCTGTCCAACTTGGGTAAGTTGTTGAACAAATGCATTGAAATGAACTTGTCCCTTAGTCCCAAAAAATGTGAGTTCTTGATGATTGCAAGGACTGTTTTAGGTCACTCAATATCCTAGAAGAGACTGCAAGTGGACCCAAATAAGATATCCATCATCCAAAGGATCCCACCTCCACAAAAACAGAGGGATGTTAGAAGTTTTCTAGGTTTAGTTGGATACTATCAGAGATTTATAAAATACTTCAGCAAGTTAGCTTCTCCTTTATTTGGGTTATTGGCCAAAGACTCTGAATTTTTATGGTCAAAGAGTTGTCAAGAGGCCCTAGATACCCTGAAAGACAAGTTGACAACTACACCTATTATTCGAGGTCCAAATTGGGCCCTACATTTCCATATACATACTGATGCCTCTCACAAAGCCATAGGAGCAGCTCTAGGACAGATAGATGACAATTTACCTTACACCATTTACTTCATAAATAAGAATCTTTCAAAGGCCGAGCTGAACTATACAGTGAATGAGAAGGACCTCCTAGCTGTTGCGCATTCATTGAACAAATTTAGGCATCGCATTACAGGCTACCAAACATTTGTACATACTGACCATGCTGATATTAAATACTTGATGAATAAACCTAATGTGAATGTCTGGATTATTAGATGGTTACTTTTATTACAATAGTTTGATCTAACTATTATTGATAGGCTTGTCAAGGAGAATGTTGTTGCGGATTTTTTATCCAGATTAACTTTGCCTACAGGGGAGGAAGGAATGGTTGATGATCAATTACCAGATGAACACTTATTCACCATTTCAGTTCTCTCTCCATGGTTTGCTAACATAGAAAACTACTTAGTGTCTGCATAGTTTCCACCGAACTTTTCCTCCAAAGAGAAAAGCAAGAGTGTGAGGAAGAGCACCCCATTCACTTGGATTAGGGGAAACCTCTTCAAACTAGGCTTGGATAAAATTCTGAGAAGGTGTGTCAGGGAGGAGGAAGTCTTTGACATCGTTATGACCTATCATGATGTGCCTTGTGGAGGTCACTTTGCAGCCAAGAGGGCAGCATTCAAGGTGCTACAAGCTGGTTATTATTGGCCCACTCTTCACTAGTATGTGAGGAGGTATACTACTCAGTGTGATCGGTGCAAAGGATGGGAAAACCTACCCCAAGGGATGAAATGCCTCTCCAACCTCAAGTGACTCTTGAACCATTTGAAAAGTGCGGCATGGATTTCATTGGACCCATTGACCCTCCATCCAGGCAAAAGTAGTACATCTTTGTGTGCAGTGACTATTTAACCAAGTGGGTTGAAACCAAGGCTATCAAAGTTGCAATAGAGGAGAAAGTGGTTGAGTTCTTAAGGGAAAATGTATATTATAAGTTTGGGTGCCCTATACAACTGGTCAATGATCAAGGTAGCTAGTTTACATCTGACATGATCGAAAATTTGTTAAACCATGACAAGATCAAGCATTGAACATCCACTCCTTACCACCCACAAGCTAATGGGTAAGTGGAGGTGACCAACATAGCGTTGGAGGGCATTCTGACCAAAGTGATTAGTAGTAGCAGAAAAGACTAGGCAGATAGATTAGTTGAGGCCACTTGGGCCTACAATACCACCTAGAAGACCACCAATAGGTTCATTCCTTATGAGTTGGTCTATGGGAATAAGGACCTATTGTCCATTGAATTTGAATACAACACCTTAATAATGGCAGCACAACTAGATCTAGATCTCACCAGGGCACAACAAGAGAGATTGCTCCAGCTGAACGGGTTAGATAAGTTTAGAATGTAGGCCCTCCTACACAAAGAGGTGACTCAAGTTCAAAGGAAGATCTGGCATGACAAGAACATAAAGGACAAACAATTTAAAGAAGGTGATTTGGATTTGTTGTATGATTCCTGATACAAGGATTTTAAAGGCAAGTTAAGGACTAGATGGTTAGGTCCTTATGTCATAGAGAAATGTCATGATAATGGCTCAGTGTAGATGAGAACCATTGATGCAGAGGTTATTCCTTTACTTGTCAATGGGCATAGATTGAAGGTCTATAAGAAGCCCTTGTCAAAGAAAGAATTCATCAATGGCATCAAAAAGACAATGATGGTAGTCGAGCAAGTCTTAGCTTCTACCCCATCAAGTAACTGATAAAAAAAAAAAAAAAGACTCAGGTGAAAACCTCCATGAGGCACCTGAGTCCCACAGTTGGGTTGATAACCTCTTGAGGTGGCCCAATGGTGTCAAAAAAGTAAAAAAGAAAAGATAAAAAGATCTCTGGGTGAAAATTTCTTTTGAGGCACCCAGAGCAAGCAGTTAGGATAAAAACCTCTTGGAGGTAGACTAGTTGTTTTCAAAAAAACAAAAAAAGATATAAAACAAAAAGAGAAAATAAAAACTTTGAAAATGTTTTTTGCAAGCCAACTGGAGGAGAATTAGAGCAATAAGAGAGGAGAAAAATGACCTATACAATTCATGTTTTCATTCTTCCATTCCATATTCTTTATCATCCCATCATTCCCTCCATCTGTGAACTCATCTAGCTCAATTTGCAAGGGTTCTATGTTTTCTACAGGATTCCCTGAAAACCTATAGGATGATCCTCTTAGAATTACAGTGGCTTGGGGATCCCAAGGAACGTTACCCTGGAGCAAGGGGATGGGTTTCTTGTGTCAAAAGAATAATATGTTTACTTCACCACCTCATCACCATGCCTCTCACCACCATGATTACCCTTGCATCCATCCAATAAGTTAGTTTCAAAAATATTACAATTTAAAAAAAAAAAAGGATAAGAATAGAGGACAAGGGGACAACTCCTAAAGGCTATACCTCTCACGTACCAATCACTAGAACCCTTCTCTACCCATCATAACAATCCTCATGCTCCAAAAGTAAAGGAATGAATAAAAATTTAGGGGAGAGGCAGCTACAAAACATCTTGTAGGTTTCCTGTAGGAAATCCTGTAGCATTCTATCCCACAAAACAAAATTTCACAAGTTGCAGTCATCTTTAGCATGGAGATCCCAATGTCAAGGAATCTCCTCTAGGGCTTAGCAGCAGCAAGATCATCGGCATCACCATCTAGTGCCTGCACATCAAAGAAAAAAACATCAAAGGAGAACAATAAAAAATAAAAAAGAAAAATGCATGCAACAAATACACAACAAGGACATCACTCTCCAACAAGCAGCATCAAGGCATCTTACCAAAGGTATGTCATCTCACTTAAACTCTCTCGTTAGCATAATATGATCAAAAATGTAGATTTGTGAAAGAGTTGGTTTTATAAGCAAAGGTGGTCAGTTAACTTGGCCACCTTCAGCCAGTCAACGAGGAGAATACATTTAGTTCACTACCAACGTGACAACAATCAAATCAGGAGAAAGAGGAGATGAGTCCAAAAGTGGTTAAGTTATGGATGACTGAAGTGGGAGATGATTACGAGGTAAGGAGGAATGATGAAGTGGTAGTGGGACCAACGGTCCAAAAGTGGGTGTTCGTACTTCGGTCGCCAGCACACCATCCCACACAATCACCCATATGAGGAAATAAATCATTAATTCTCATGCATATGAGGAATTCACAATCTCAAGGATACATCGAAGCAAGGTTTCTCTCAGCTGTTGAAGCAGTGTCTACAGGAAAGAAAATGAGTATTTTTATAGTGCATGAGCACCTACAAGATCATATAGGAAAACCTATAGGATCCGACAGGAGAACCTATAGGATATAGAGCAGTCTTCTATAGGATTGGTAGTGACCATTTTAGAAAGGAAAAAACAAAGGTTGGCTTCATCAAGTAGTAACAAGGAGGTAGGAGCTATACCTTCCTACATTTTCCAAGTTAAAAATATATAAAAAAAACTTCCATTTGATTAAGAAAATTGCAGTATAGGGGAATTATATACAGAGTTGTCATTTAAAATCCCTCACCCATTAGAATTTGGAAATAGACCTATAAAAGCCTCCACATTCATCAGAGAAAAATGACAGGTGGATTTAATAAGAGTGAACCCACAAACACAGTGAGAATTCATCAGCACCCTCCTATAGTAGAGATCTTCACAAGGCACAATTGGATGGGTTTCTTTGAGAAAGTGAGGGGATGCGATCTTGAGGTGGCCAGAGACTTTGCTCTCTCACTCATCCCACTAACTAGGACCCATGCCACTGTTGTGGTGAAAGGTATCTCAGTAGAAATCACCGCTGAAGTCATAGGTAGAATCACCACACTTCCTTTAGGGTTTCCTTGGAGAAAGGAAGATAAGGGTACTAGTCAAATTGCAAAGAAGAAATTATTTTTGGAAGGATAGGAGGCAATGAAGGACAAAAGTGGGATCAGAAGAGAAAGCCTGCCATACCCTTGGAATGAAATTAGCTACCACCTCATTAAGTATATATCATGTGAATGAAGATACAGTGTGGTATATGGATACCATTTCAAGCTTCTCCAAGAATTGAGATTTGGAGCAGACACACCTCCTCAAAGCAGACTAAGCATACCCTACTTTCTTCTTAAATTAGTGATAGATATGAGCATCAAGGTGCAGGAAGGAAAACATCAACACCTAGCCCATCATGGGTTAATTAAACTTATCCTAGAAGATGCCCTCCAAAACCTAAGACTCCCTATTACATGGACCACTTTCAGAGACATGCAGATAGAGAGAGAAATAAAAACTTTGGAATATTACAAAAGCCCCACTGCTAGTGAGAGGGATGAAGAATAAACAGAGAGGGATGAAGAGGAAATGGAGGAGGAGGAAGAGGAAGAAAAGGATGAGGAAAGTGATGAAGTGACAGAAGAAGATGCAAAAGAAGAAACTGATGAACAGAGTGAGGAACTAGAGGGAGAAGAATAAGAGAAATACGAGGATGAGAAGGAAAATGAAAAAGAGGAAACAAAGGGAAAGGAAGAACAGAGGTCTACAATTCAAGGCAAAGAAGGGGAGGAATCACCAAGGGTAACTCCAGACCCCAGTGAGAAAGAGGCAACAACTACCCTCATTTCCCTAAGTACACCTATCAAGAAAAAAGGGAAGAGATAGAGACAAAACCCAATGTACTTAAGGAAAAGAAAAATTACAAAGATCGGGCAAGGAAAACCTCAAAAACTGACCAAATTTCATATTGTCATTGAAGACTCACCAAAGAAGCAAGAAAAGATATCTCCTCTTGTGAAAAGGTAAGGAGAAGGATCATCAGGACAAGCCTCTCCCAAATCTCCCATCAATTATGTTAGGAGGCATGTCACCAAATCTGCCTCATACAAAGGAAAAGGTATCCTACATGAGACACGGAAGGACCTATAGGAAGCAAAGGCCAGTATACAGGAAACTCTACTAAACCTACAGGAAACTCAAAAAATGGACCAAGAGGGGATCATTCGATAAGAAATAAAGAAGGAAGATATATAACTGAGGGAACCTAGTCTTCAACCCAACCTTGGCTCTTACTACAGGTTCATTGAAGGGGGTAGGGTCATCCATAGAAATTTTTCATCCCCTTATTCTTTGAGCTTGAGAAAGAAAGGGCAAGAACATAGGCGGATGTAAATTTCCAAATCTAAAGGAGTGGAGGATATAAGCCACATGGAGGAGAAAGTAAAGGAGATGAGCAGAGAACTAAGCAGCCTAAGGGACAAAGAGGCAATGATGAAAGCTCAGTTGGAAGCAGAGAATGCATGGCTAAGGGGACAGTTACAAGAGAGAGAAATTCAATTGGCATCCATGGCCAGTCTATCCTTAGAGGCAATCCACTGCAGGATGCCAGCAAAGTCCTATGCATTGTATCTTAAGGAACAGTGGCTACAATTCCAAATCAAGACTTTAGACCAGAAAGGAAATATGCCCTTCCAAGATTATAGACAATTCATTGATCTCTGTGATCAAAGCATCTTGGAGGATAGAGCTAAAAGTTTTGAGTTTTACCTACACAACCTGACCTTGACAGATCAGAATGTGTAGGACCCAAATTCAAAACTAAGGGACTTACAATTGATGGTCCTGGCATAATGGATGAATCGTGAGGAGGCAAGGGCCACATAGATGAAGAAATTAATGGAAAGGGAAGAGACAAAGCCCCTCAGGATAAGAGCTAAGAAATAAAATCCAATGGTTGTCATCGGCACCCACAACCTGATTGAAAATGACCCTAAACTTTCACCTATTTACCTTGCTGCCCAAGAGCAAGCAGTCAGACACTTTGAGGACATGTTCAGGTTGTTAAGGGATGACATCATACAAGCTTTCCAAAAGAGATGGAACACTTTTCCCTACATCCTGAAAATCATAGAGTACCATTCTCCTCAGAGAATGAGAGAAGCACTAAACAGAACACCCATGTACAAGCAAACTCTCCAAAGACTCAAAGTCAATTGGATTGGCTTGAGACTTAGTCCACCACTACTCTTAGGAATTGGAAGGAAGGAAGGAAGAGGAAGAAAGAAAGTAGTGAGAGGAGCTAGAGAGGAAGGTAGGATTATATTCATGGGATGTTAGGGAGGCCACTAGAGCATTGAAGGACATGGATATAGATTGAGTTTCTCAAAGGATGAGAAACACTTTCAGTAGGGGGGTGATGATGAGCCTCATCATTGGGTAACTATATGGACCTTGATACACCTCCAAGCTTATTTAAATCAACTTTTCTCATAATTTCTTGCATATTTTGATTTTTTCTTTTTTTTTAATGAGATGAGTAAAAGTGAGATGTTATGCCTAGTGGACTAATGTGCATTGATTGCAGGTTTTTGAGAGAAAATCATGGCAATTTTGGTTAATTAAGGGAAGAAAATCAAATGAGACAAAGAGGAGTGATTGTAGGAGATAGATCCTCCTCATTTACTCTTCACTCATTCGAATATTCCTCCATCAAATCACACTAGCTCGGAGTTGCAAGCAGTTGAGTCATGAAGATCAAAAGGCAGTCAAGCCAATGATAATTAAAGAGCCAATTCATCTTGAGTTTGGAATTCGAGCCTCCCTAGATTTAAGGAAGTCATTGGAGACTTTAGTTGTATAAATAAGGAGGCCTAGAGCCTCATTAGGATTCAAATTTTTTATCTAAAAGCACTAGGCATTTTCGAGTTCAAGACTTGTGGAAGACATTATTATGTAATTTTCTGTTATGATAATGAGAATGAGCATTTCCTTGATCCAGCACTGAGTTGACTCAGAGGGTTGAAGCTCTTGGGTTAGGGCCCAAACCTAGCAGCAAAGGCTCCTCTTCTTGTATTTGTATGCTTAGTTGATTTCATAGATTAATGGTTGAATTGTCTTTAGCATCATTTCATTGCAAGTAGTTGTGGATTTGATTAGCTTGCTTCCATTTGTGCATTGCTTTAGCAGTAGCTTAGGAAGATAAAGGAATATCAAAAATTTGTTAGTAGGTGTATTTGGCATCACTCCTCCCTTCAGGGACCATGGTGTGAGGAAAGAACTCCTATGCAGCCCCAAAAAGACAGAATTCTAATTTCTCATGGAATTTAGGGTTTTCTATTACTTAGGCCAGCATTTTACTAGTTTTCAAGAATAGGGTTTAATTGTGATTTTTGATATCTTCAGCCTTGCATTAGATCTCATAAATGTTTCACATTATTCTGCAAGTTTTCCCATGTATAAAATAGGCAACTAGATAATGAAATTATATTTTTCTTTATTTAATTGAAAATCTTTCTTGTTTAACATGGTTCATGGATAAATGTCAGTGATTGATGTAGTGCAGAATTTTTAGCATTGCAGAGAAGATTTCATGACTAGCAAGGCCATCCTAACCTCATCCATCCATGCTTATCACTTTTTCCACTAAATCCCTCACCAAATTCATCATTCCATAAGAATACTTCTTCTAGCTTGTTGAGCAAATCCAACCATCTCAAAAACTCTGCTTTGAGCTCTGAAGGAGTCCTAGCCACTCCCTTGCCTCATTTCTCCCACCATTTACCTCCTCTAATCCTTATACCACCTTCCAAATCCCTCCTCTTTCTCTCATCTGGATCCTATATGAATACAAGGGATCCTGTAGGAGAATTAGGACATCTTGTAGGTTGACCTATAGTTGCCTGTTTTGAGGTCGAATTGTGGAAAAAGCACCTAGGAAGATAGGAGAAGGCCCCTACTTGCCTCCCAATCCATCTGACCATTCACCATCATCCCTAATCCACCTGCCACATCACCAAGAGAAGTTAGCATTCACATTTTCACACAAAAAAGATAAAAAGGAAAAAAGAGTTATTTTTTTCATTTACATGCACAGCAGTAGAATATTTGGATGTTTCAAATTGCATGCCTAGGACACTAGGATTACACACATGTTAACTTAGCATTCTTTTAAATCAAATGCTCTTAGCAATTAGTTAGACAAATGATGTGTTTAAGCATTTGATTTTAGTCTTTTCCTTACTACAATAGGCAAGATTTCATTTAGTGTAAATTTCCCTTTTCCTCATTGGTAACAAAGCTTCTTATGAATCAATAGAAGTTTGTTTTGAGAAACCATAGTGGTCTATTGCTAGCTTAGCAGTGAAAAAGAGCGGACCCATTGCATCTACTTGTGTATACAGCACTGTCACCTCCAGGTTTGAGCGAACCCCAGGTTGATAAACTAAAGTTGGTAGCCCTAGGAGTTGCAACATTCTTGCTACAATACTGGTGCTCATCAGCATTGTCACATCACGAATCACCTATTGACTTGTTGAGGAAGTTGGCATGAAACATAATATTCAATTTCATTTTCATTTTTTTGGTGCATCTAGCATAAAAAGTAATAGTTGTCCAAATCATGCTTCCAAAGAGGACTGGGAAGAGGTAATTGCCATCTCAAGATTCCTCGTAGCATGCAACATGTTGGGTAACATGTCGGCACAATCCATGCACTAAAATTCTATATGCAATGACTGTTGTGTTAGAAAACTATTAGGATGAGGGGAGTCAAGGTCGATATGGGGATCGACATGTTGTTGCAAGTAGTGGCAGTGTGAATGGTTCTAATGGGCATTCAAGAGAATGATGACTGTTACACTGAAATTTGTCACCATGACTATCTGCAGTTAATATGGCTCCATCAATAGTCATATTATCCTCCTTGTCAAGCCTAATACCTCTGCTCTTCATGTCAAACTTCAAAAAAGAGAGAAAGTCACTAAAAAACATGTTTATCTCTGGGTACGCAGGTTCTCTCTACCTTGCCTGCGTGTACGCATCCCAAACACACTGTGCCTGCGTACTTGTACGCTCTGTAAGCCAAAGGATGGGTGCGTACCCCTGTAAAGGTCAAAAGGCGCGAGTTTCATCTTTAAAAAGTTACTTGTGGTCACTTCTAGAGCCTTCTAGAAGAGTGTTTGACGTGTATTGAGCGCCTCCAGATGGTTCATGCATCCCTATGATAGAGGAACTTATCCCATCAAGAGAGGAGCTACCCCATCCAAAAGAGGGAGTATCCCATTGATGTTGGAACTGAATAACTTCCTTTAGAACACTATAAATACATGCATTGGGCCAAGGGAGGGGAAGTAAAAAGCTGAACATTCCAAAGGGTAGATGCTGCTGGAATTAGGACTTCCATTGTAAGCTTGTGAGGAGAGATTACCATCCTTTCTTGTTTCATTTGGAAGTGGGTGAGCTTGTCAAAGTATAGGAAAACTCTTGCTGGACCCTGGGAGGAACTTGCACAACACCAAGGCTCAGGTTGTAATGGTTTCTTTTTTGTTTCCTTAATACAAATAAGTCCATTCTTCTCAATGAGTTGTTGTTAATGAATTGTTTCATATACTCCTTGGTCTATATGTTGAATATGCTTTGTTTTATGGAATATTCAGGTGTTATGTAATCGTTTGATTGTTAGTGTATGCAGATTTCAAAGTGAAGGAGGAGCTCATCTTGATCGACGAGGCTAGACTGCTACAACAAGTGTTGGACTTGAGGTAGGATTGAAAAACACTTGGTTTCTCATCGAATAATACATGTTTAGAGAAGGATTGCTCTTAATTGTCTTGTTTGTCACTAGAGAGTCTTAGACTCCTAGGGAGGTTAGTTTTGTCAGCAAAAATAACTCTTTCCGCATGACAAATTGGCGACTCCGCTGGGGAATCCATGGATTTGATTGATTTCTCTTTTGATTGATACTTTGATTTGAGAAACTCTGATTTCTTTCTAGCTTTTGACCGATTGACTGTGAATTTGGGTGGAATAGCTTAGGGTTGAGTTAGCTTTTATTTTTCTTGATTTTGAGAGAAGTACGCACCCTCTGAGTTAAGTACAGTGCGTACTAGTACGCACTTCTGCTTTGTACACAGAGCGTGGCCGCACCTGTGCCAACAGGCTTCTTGCGTACCCCTGTCAAAAGCTTAGAAAATTTCAATTTTTTTTCTTTTTTCCCTTAGATTTTGTCTTTAATTAGTTTTTACTGCCCAGATCCACTGGTTACCTGTCAGAAGCTTTCATCTTGGCTAACTTCATTGGCATTCCTGCTTTAAGCTTTTATCAATTGGGTGTTTTGAGTCTCTTTTTTGAGAAATTCTAAATTTGATTTCCTTTGGTCATTACTTAGAGGTTTGTCTCAGTCTTTTCACAATTTTGCATCTTTTTGCTCTTGTTTTTGCAAAAACAAATTGGGGCTAAATTGTGTTTGAGTGTTAATCGCCTTTGAGTGTTTTTATTTTTGATCTTTGGAACTCTCACCCAATTTTCTCGACTTGCACTTGATTGGTTCTTAGATTACATTAGAATCATCTTGTGTTTGAGAATTCTCTTGCATAGATCACATTTGCATAATTAGAATTCTCCTTTTCGGAATATGAATGAAAAATGTGCATAGATTACATTTGCATACTTTTCACGTGAATTGTGCATAGATGACAATTGCATAGTTTACATTCTGAAAAATCAATCGTAGATTTAGATCAGTTTTCTTTGATTTGAATTTACACATAAAAAAAATAAAAAAAAAGATTTTGAAATTGATTTGCATTAGTTTATCTTGATGAAATTAGTGCATTAAAGAATTTGTTATATTTTCTCTTAGTGATCAATTTTTTGCATTTTTGGAAGTGAATGGAAACTCTCTCCTTACTTTAGTTAGGATTCATCGAATTGAAAAGATTACATTATCATATTCGATTGCATTCAGTTGAGTCGGGTCATAACACATTGGTTTCATATCCATTTACCCATTTGAGTAATAACAGCCTTAATAACACAGCGCTTAATTAAAAATTCATCTAGTAATTTTTACATTTCTAGGGCTCTGAAACACCAATATAGATCAGGCTAGTGTCTTGGAGTAGGAGAGTAATTAACTCTCCAAGACAGCAAA
>APFE030351481.1:69395-114585 GCA_000404065.3 Pinus taeda
TTGCCAGAAATGGTGGGGGAAAAATGAGAAGAATGAGCCTATTTGATATCTTTTGTCTCAAGAAAACCTTGCTACCACTCTTGAACACGACACTTATTCATTCCCCTGGGTTGGGAAATCCTTTACCTCACAGTTGACCAAAATCATTTTTAGCCGGGTTATGGGAGTCGACTTTGAGTCATTTATCACCAAACCATCTGTTGTGTCGTTATGTGTTCAAGAGATCTGAAACAAAACATTCAACTGCAGAATACCTATCATCCGTCATATCATCATTGAGTCAGTCCTTACAGCAACATTTCTTCAACTTGAACTATGATTCGTGTTGTGGGCTTGCTTGCAACGGGTCGCTTTCTATCGACATCAGCACATTATCTAGAGAGTTGACTTAGAAATCGTCAGTACCTTGAGGTCTGCATGCATCAATGGTAGGTTTCTCGCCTTCGACGTCAGTTTTCATCATTGACTTGCGATCGAAGGATTCCATGAAATGTTCGATATCGACTCATTCATTCACATCTCATGGATTGTGCTGGGTACTTTGAGAACCATTGACATTACTGGTGGTCTCTCTCACGCTTGTTAACAGTTTACATCATTGACTGGTAATCAAGTGGTTTCTACCATGTTCGACATCGACTCATTTATTCACATGGCTAGAATCGTACCAATTCGGGAAGTAGAGATGAAGACCCTGGATCTAGTTTCCACCATCCAGGCTGCGAGGAGTTTTGTATTCATTATGTTGTAGACCAATCATAAACAGATGGCTGCGTCCATACTGTGTCTACACGAGTCTATGATTATGATGTATTATGAAATCATTCCTGTATCAGAGTAGTTAGTCCAATAGTTAAAGTTTTGATCTGAGTATGGGAATGCCTACCTCAGCGATGATATAATCTTATACATGTATTTTGTGTTGAAATTTGCAGGTTCTGACCGGGCTCTCCACGAGATGATCCTTGAAATGATAAAGTACTTCACCCTTCCTATATGATATAAAACCCTTATCTATACAGGCTTCGTACTTTAGGGGGTAATCTGTTACACTGAAATTTGTCACCATGACTATCTGCAGTTAATATGGCTCCATCAATAGTCATATTATCCTCCTTGTCAAGCCTTATACCTCTGCTTTTCATGTCAAACTTCAAAAAGAGAGAAAGTCACTTAAAAACATGTTTATCTCTGGGTACGCAGGTTCTCTCTACCTTGCCTGTGTGTACGCATCCAAACTCATTGTACCTGCGTACTTGTACGCTCTGTAAGCTAAAGGTTGGGTGCGTACCCCTGTAAAGGTCAAAAGGCGCGAGTTTCATCTTTAAAAAGTTACTTGTGGTCACTTCTAGAGCCTTCTAGAAGAGTGTTTGACGTGTATTGAGCGCCTCCAGATGGTTCATGCATCCCTATGTTAGAGGAGCTTATCCCATCAAGAGAGGAGCTACCCCATCCAAAAGAGGGAGTATCCCATTGATGTTGGAACTGGATAACCTCCTCTAGAATACTATAAATACAGGCATTGGGCCAGAGGAGGGGATGTTGAAAGCTGAACATTCTAAAGGGTAAATGCTGCTGGAATTAGGACTTCCAGTGTTGACTTGTGAGGAGAGATCACTATCCTTCCTTGTTGCCATATTGGGAGTGGGTGAGCTTGTCAAAGTAGAGGAAATCTCTTGTTGGACCCTGGGAGGAGCTTGCACAACACCAAGGCTCAGGTTGTAATGGTTCCTTTTTTGTTTACTTAATACAAATAAGTCATTCTTCTCAATGATTTGTTGTTAATGAATTATTTCATGTACTCCTTGGTCTATGTGATGAATATGCTTTGTTTTATGATGAATATTCAGGTGTTATGTAATCGTTTGCTTTGTTAGTGTATGCAGGTTTTAAAGTGAAGGAGGAGCTCATCTGGATCAGCGAGGCTGGACTGCTACAACGAGCGTTGGACTTGAGGTAGGATCGAAAAACACTTGGTTTCTCATAGAATAATGTATGTTTAGAGAAGGATTGCTCTTAATTGTCTTGTTTGTCACTAGAGAGTCTTAGACTCCTAGGGAGGTTAGGTTTGTCCGCAAAAATAACTCTTTCCGCATGACAATGACAGTAGGTGGACACTCATCAAGTGAAATTTTAATGATATGATCAACATCAAGAGAAATTCTCAAATCATATGAAGAAGCAAGTTTGAGGAAGGGATAAGTGTGAGGGTGGACAAAATTATGAAGGCACTAACCTAGAATTTATGCATGGGAATAATAATAACACTATGATTAGCAGATAAAGTAAAATTAAATATATTGAAGCAATTCATCCCTTATATGATGAAACATGGGTTCACTGATGGTTGGCATTGGTCAATATGAATAAATTCATCATCCAATTCTTCAAAGGAAAAGCATTGTGGTACAAGCATACTACACCATCGCAATGCTTCTCTACAAAGGGTACAAACAATGTAACTTTGATGAAACTCATTGGTGGTATGCTTTGCTAGAAGGATCACAATATTTTTTTCATCAAATTGAAGTGTTGACCTTTTTTAGTCATCCCATCATAAGAAGTAATATGAGAAAGTGGGTGGGTGTGTGTTCTAATAATTATACTATTATCCATGTTGATATTTGGAGTAGTCATCACCATGGTCAATCTAATAGTAGGTATAATACTCTACAAATTTTGCTCGTTGATAGTGGATAGAAGAGTTTTCAAAACTAAACTTGTGCCATGTTTAGAGGTATGTTCACAAAGTGAATTAGGAAACTGATATCATACTAGTTTTAATTCCTCAATAGGTGTTGTGTTAGTAGGATTTGAGAAAACATAGCCATAATTAGGAGTGAAAAAATAATTGTGAAAGAATTCACACTAAGAAAATGGATGCTTAGATCCAAGGTTCAATGAATACAGGATGATTTTTCAAATTTTTCTCACTATTGACGGTGATGACCCTAGATTCTAGAGGTGAGGAAGACAACATATATTACTACAAGTGAAAACCATCATAATGTATCATACATACCCAATGTTGAAGTCAACTATGTGATTAGGAAATAAAACCTATGATATTGGGTGTAAAGCCTTATTAACTTACAAGTGGGATATAGCATATCTTAGTGCCCATAAATAGTCAAAGTAGCTCCAAACTAGAAATTATCACAAATTTATGCATTACGTTTGACATAACAATGAACCACCATGTTAACTCAAGATTTCAAAAAACAACCTAAATGCATATAACAATTGTAATGTTAATTGTGAAGATTATGATTTTTTTAATCTATGTAACATATCCTTGCGAAAACCCCTAAGCACTTCTCCTCATCTTGAGGAAGGGACCATGGGTAAACCTTATATTTTTTAGGCATAAGGCTAGGTTTTTTGTTTTTTTGAATTTAAGATTTTATTGCCTCAGTGTTTCAAAAGATCAAGTACATTTTCCATCTATTTATGGTTTTCTAAGATCATCAAAGGTGGTCTCAATCTACCACTATGGACACTAGATATATTGACTTCTTTCTAAGTAACTAGTCACTCTAGTACAAAGGTAATTGATGAAAGTTAGTCAACCTATCAACTAGAGAACTGAAAAGGGGACCATGGATAAACCTTATATTTTTTAGGCATAAGGCTAGGTTTTTTATTTTTTTGAATTTAAGATTGTATTGCCTCAGCATTTCAAAACATCAAGTACATCTACCATCTATCTATGGTTTTCTAAGATCATCAAAGGTGGTCTCAATCTACCACTAGGGAAACTAGATATATCAATTTATTTCTAAGTAAATAGTCGCACCAGTACAAAAGTAATTGATGAATGTTAGTCAACCTATCAACTAGAGAATTGAAAAGGAAATTTTCAATGGAATACATAGTAGAAACTCAGGAATCTGAGGAAGTCATTGGTGCAGGAAATTTGGCACCGGAACCTAGAGGAGCTAGGGGTTTAAGATCACACTAGAGGTGTCTCTCCAAGTGATCTAGTTGGGCATCTAGACATTCCAGGAATGAACATTGGAATCTATGAACTCTCTTGATGTTATTCAGGGAAGAAACAATATCATATTATTCCTCTTGCTTCTTCTTTAATACTCTGCTAAGGATATTTTTAAGTTTTCAGTGAAGAGTGATTGAATTAAGATACATTTTTCATCTTACCTTGTGTGATCAGGGTCATAAACCCAGTGGGAAACATCTTCAATAATTTCAGAGTTAGAAAATAAAAGACACTTGTAAGTAGACAAAGACTCAAGGTGTCGGATCTTAGCTCGGATATAAGGTGGAATAGAAGAGTGGTAAATATCCATGATGTCTTGTGCATGTGCTTGGGAATGGGTTCTAGGTTGCAAACCATGACCACCCTCTCCTCCAAGGCAACCCCACCCTCCCTCGAAATTACACATGGTTTTTCTAAGATGGGAACTCATAATAGAATAACACCAATAATACAACACGACAAGAAGAATACCAGGAGGATAAGAACATGGTTTAAATTTAACCAAAATACTATGAAGTGGAGGGCTAGAAGTAGGTTTACATATATAGTAAGGGCATCAAGTGGTGCTAGGAGGTAGGATAAATATTTCTGGGAAAGACTTCAAAGCATTAACAACATGCCACACTTCTATGAACCAGAATTCAACGGTAATAGACCACCAAGCAGATTAAATGCAAAAAATTAAACTTCCATATGAAAAAGGAATAAAGAAAGTGGTTGTAGAGAGTACCACAAAAAGATCCATTTGCCTAGGCCCAAGGGTCAAGAGGTGGTGTACAACTGTAGATGTCATTGCACCAACAAGTAGAAGAATCAAAGTCCCAACAATGCCATCGAGAAGAAAAGGTTTGACCACGCTCCTAATGTCATGACTCCACTCACAACAAGAAGGCTCATCCACTGGAAGAACAATCTTGTAAGTACTTAAAACAGAAAGAACCCCCACCCATATTGTAGCATCTTGCAACAGACTGGACCAAGACTGGGAATGTTGGTGGGAGAGTTTTAGAAGAAAAAAAAATAAGGGAAAATACTTTCAACCAAGCCTTGGCACCATAAGCCTCTGAACATAGACCCACCTATGCCAAAGAGGGAATTACCTCACCACAACTAATATTCAGTCACACTGTTTTGATAGTAAAAGATTGGTTGGGAATAGAAGTTTCCATATTCATATATACAACAAAAATAAGTTGCATGTGTCTATGTGCAGGGGGTGTGCCACACCACCCCCTCTTAAATTTTGAATGTGGTCGTGGGGTGGTGGGCTCACCCCCAATGTCTTGCTCGCCTGCAGCCTCCACCATGATTAGAGAAGACATAAGTCTAAGTTAACAATAAATCTTGAATTTTTTACAATAGTATACTCATTAACTCAAATGTTATTAATAGAAATCAAACCTAAATACAAAAAAATAACACTCCATTTTACAACCACATAAATTAATCCCAAATAAAAAATATCCCAAAAATATTATTATTATTTAATTTGTATTTAAATCAACATATCTATCTTAAAAAAAAAGACACTTTATATTCAAACAATTAAACAAACACATAACACACATTTCAAATTATACAGGAAAAAACATCACACAATACATACGTATTCATTTCCAAAAAAATAATAATAAATATACATTACAAAATACATTATTACAAGGTGCACAAAGGGCTTGCATCCTTAACATTATCTTTGGGTTAACATTGCCCATAATCTATACCATTTGAGTTGGAAAGTCATAATGATAATACGCAAATGTATAAGAAGGTTTTTCCATTAAAACTTAAAAATATTATTACTAGCAATTGCACTAGATGTTGCAAAGTAAATGTCATAAAGAAATAGCATATAGCACTAACTAGCATTTGCACCTAATGTTGCAAAGGAAACGCCGTCAGGCATAGTGTGTGGAAGAATATTGAAATGTGAATATTATTTTGCGGGCTTTTTTGAAAGCAAGGGTCGATGATTTGGAGTTTTAATTTGAGGAAGCCATGCTGAAAACTGTTGAAATGGAATGCAAGTAGCCATAAATATGCATTGAACCTACTTAGAGACCTTTGTTTGTAGTTGGTAAAAATTGTGGAGTTAATGGTGAAGATAAATTAATAAATCCATGCGAACAACAACCGGGCAACCATATTAATTTGGAAAGGGATATTTAAGAAATCATTATTCAAACGGGAAATTAAATTAATATGAAGATATATTGAAAACATGTATTATATTCATTAAAATCAATTGATTTTTTCAACAAAATATGTTAAAACCCATTGACAATGAAATGGTTGTGAGGACATAAACTATCAAAATGGTATCGATCTTGAAACATCCGTTTTTAAGTATGAATTGGAAAACACAAATAGTTGTGAGGACATAAACTATCAAAATGGTATTTGATGTTGAAACATCCTTTTTTAAGTGTAATGGAAAATACAAATAGTGTATTGTAACATCCTTTTTTAAGTTTGAAATGGAAAATACAAATAGTGAATTGTAACAAAAGAGGTTCGAGAAGGAACATAATAGTCTAAAGAACATTGTGCTTGTCATTCCATATTTGAAGTTGTATGAAAACATGGTGGAGGTAGCGAAGACCTGAAGAAGTAGTAATGGACCTACAAAATGTATATTTTGTTAGAATTAGTAATATGTAAATCAGTTGCGGAAATTTATTAGTAGTACTTTGCAGGTGAGTTGGGTTAAAATGAATCTGGAATGAATGGAAATGAAGTTACCTTTGCTATGGGGATTTATATATTGTTAGTGGAGGATGCATGGTGAATAACGACATATTGAACACCATTGGAGGTTAATGTGTAGTTGGAGATGCAGTTTTTTTGCTTGCCAGTCTACTTGTAGTTGTGCAGGGATGTTATTTCTGAGTCCATGTGGCCTGTTGCAAAAGAAAGAAAAGGTTAGAATGAGATGTATAGATAATATAAAGACATTCTAATATTTGGTTATTTACTAATATTGATTAAAGTTGGTTGTTGTTGAAAGATATGAAAAGTATGTTATGAAATAGAATGAGGTAAATAAATGGAGGAAACCTTTTGTTGATGTCAAAGCATGGGTTGGATGAGATTATCTGGAGGCGGCATTGAGCGGAGAATTTCTTCTGCGTGTTTTCTGTGAGCAATGTTTTTTTTGTCCTTCATTTTACTGTAACGATCGAAACTGAATGCGGGGTTAATCCAGAGATCTTGTAGAGAAGGTACTCTTGAAATAGCTTTGAATGTGAGACCTTGACGTTCTGTTTTTCCAATGTCAATTGTTGCTTTTGGAAGTGTCATACCTTGAGATTTATGTATGGTTAAAGCCCAAGCCATCTTCAGTGGAATTTGTGAACGTCTATTTGATTTTACTGCTGGAATAGGCAAGTGAGTGGGGTTTCTTTCATCCCAAGGAGGCCCAATGTATTTGGGAAAATCTACGACAACAAATGTTGGAATTTGTGGTGGTGCAGTTGATTCTTTGTAAAAGATGGTTACAATTTCTCCGAGGAAACCATTAACAAGTACGGTTGAAACCCAAAGTTTGGAAGTCAACATAACTTTTTCGCCATTGCATAGTAATACAATTCGCTCAAGTTGCTTGTCTTCAGAGGAAATACTAGAATATATGTTGTCATCTTCAACAATGGATCTTGCGATAGGAGTGTTTAGAGATTTCATCATTTGCTTATTATGGACCATTGTTTGAGCATTTGTTGGAAATAGATGCATGGAATCATGGAATGAACATATTTCTTCTTCTGATAAAAAGGAATATGTGCGTGACATGAGTATGTTGTAGTCGTCAATTGTTGGATTTGCATCTCTAATGTTCTGGAGAATGTTCCTAAAAGTAACCTGTGTGATGTCGTCACCTTGTTGACGAAATATTTTGTCTAATGTGATCACTGTGTTGAAGGTGTTTGACAGTGCGCTTCCATGGCTCGTCCCTGCATATAGAGGTATGTCTTTGACGGGTGGTAGCTGACCGAGATCACCAACCAATATTATGGAACAGCCACTGAAAGGAGTGTTTCTTTGGTGGGGAAATGCCTCTCGAAGACGTTCATCAATATGACTGAGAAGCTTTGGCCCAATGAAACTCATTTCATCGATTAGTATGTATCTTATATGCCTAAGTTCTTCTTGGAATTTTGCAAGAGCATTACCTTCTAAGGGCATAAGATCCTTTATAGGAAGGTGCAAAGCAGAATGGATTGTCGATGCTTGTATGTTGAAGACAACAACCCTTGTAGGGGCGAGGATCATGATCGGTGAAGGTTTTGGGCTTGCAAGGCCTATGAGCATATCTTTGAGGCAATTAATAAGGAGGGATTTTCCCGTACCAGCAGTGCCTTGTATTATCATTTTGAGAGAGGTTAAATAATCCTTCCTAGCAAAATGATTAGAAATAATATTTAGAGCTTTTCTTTGCATTGGAGATAATGTAGTAAGGGTCGCCAGGATATGTTGATGTGTTTGAAGAATGCGGTGGATGGAGCGGCTATTCTCAATGAATTGCATTGCATTATTTTGTAGATCCAATGGGATAGTGGTATGATTCCAGTTATGGGTGTCATCAAAGCCACAAAGACCAAGCATGTCAAGGTCATTTATGAGAAGCTCATTTGTAGGGTGTAACTGGGAAAGTAATTCCCATTCATTTATTTCCATGGTGTCTGTTGGATTGGTTTCATTTATAGTTGAGGTATCATTTGTGACAGATTCAATATCAGATAGTGTGCGATGTTGATGCCAAGGATTGTAAAATGGACGAAATGTTTGCCAATTTGCGATGAATTCTGCAGTAGAATCTCCTATATCTTGTATGATATGGCGAAAAGGTTTGTATAGCATAAGTTCAACCCTGCAAAATTCAGCGTAGTGGGGTTATGTTGTGGATGGTATGGAGGAGTAACGTGGTATGACTCGAACAATTGTTTTTGTAGGCCTTTGTTTCCATTTGTTTATTTTGCGACGAAGATCATATGACCAGGATCTTGCCAATTCTATTAGTGATGTGGACTCTAGGGTAGAAGGGTGCTAGATATATGTATCTATGATGTGTGGGGATGTAGTGGAGGTGGTGTTCGTTTGTGGAAGGCGCATAAGAATTTTTTTGGTTTACATTTAAAGAAATGAATGGTCGACTACATAATGTTAATGGTAATTTTTACAACATTTGGCAGGTTTCTTGTGCTCCAATGTCACGATCAACAAGGGTTTCTGCAAGAAATTTTCGAAATGCGGATGTTGCTGGGTCAGCAATGGGTGAAGCCAAGACAATTCTATGTAGCATGTGGTGGAAGCTTTCAGAGTTTTTTTCTGCTTTGGATGCATATTTGGCGATATATTTTTGTACAGCGTGTATGGAGAGTACTGGTTGGCAGTCAACATTTGCATGCCAAATAGATAGGATGGTAGGGTTATGGCTATTGAGTTGATCGTCATTGCGAGTAGGGGCGTATGTTTTTTGGCCATTGGAATCAATGAATAAGGTCGATTTTGGATGTAATTCCCACGGTGCTTTATAACGACATTGGAGTGAGGATCCATTTTTTCTTAGGCACGTGCTTTCTGAGCATTTTGTGTGACGTTCAACACAATTGACGAGCTGTTCATCGTCACTGAAAGGATTGGTTCTAAAGATTTGCGGTGTGGACAATAGACAAGGGTCTTCGGGATTTGTCCAAGCATTTGGTTGGTTTGAAGTTGAAGGAGCACGAGGGTTCCAAGCAGAAATATATTTGTCGAAGAACTGCCTTGTAATATCAACTACTTCTGTGTCTTCCTAGTTGAGGTTTTCCATATCAGGTCATTTTCTATCCAAAGGAAACCATGGATGTGCGCAGATCCCCTATGTTGCCATTCATACCTATCAAGTATGCGTTTTTGTAAGATAAGTTTGCAATAGGTGAGGAATGTTGTTTAGAGTTCTTGGAGAAAAACAAATGTGGTAGAATGCGTACCTATACCAGTAATCTTTTGTATTCAAGTGTTTCTCTAAGATAATCTCACAAAATGCTGTGAATCTATGGTGCATATATAGTGATGTTAGATGTGGGTTAAAGATAATGTTATCATTTCTCCACTTTTGTTGTTTTGCAATATCAGAAGGAAGACATCCAGGCATGATTGCATGAAGATCAAGCCATTTTGTATCAGCTGCACTTAATGTGAAGAAGAACGTCGGGCAACTGAGTTGAGATATCATGTCCGTTAGTTCATTTTTAGCTTTGTGCCAAAATGACCTTGTTCCACATAAAGAGCTACCGAATCGCATGACTTGCTCTGCCAATTGCTCATCTGGAAATTGTTCTAATCGGATGTTCAGATCTTGAATAGATATTGGAAAGTTATCTGTGATGTTCTTTTTCACAAAAATCGATGTTGTTGCTTGACTGCGATGCCGCATCATGAGATTATATATGTAATAACGAAAGTGTGGGTGCTTTCCAAATCTGCTATCGTAGTAACATATGAGATGAAGTGCATATTCATGTAACTGTACTGCTTTCATTCTTGGCTGATTTGACATTGCATCTCCTGTCGAGAAAAGAACGGGGAAAGCCATAGAGAGTAGACCTTCTGTGTTGTATTCATTGACTGGCAATAAACCAATTGTTGGCCACTCAATTTTAGTATCAGATTGGTGGTTGTAAGCATGCAAATAATGGCGGATTTCTTGGATTTCTGTATTTCTATTAGGTATGATGGGTACGAACGATGATGTTTGGTTTACGGATGGGTCTGTGAAATCTTTGGTGAGCTCATGGAGTGGTTCAAGTGGAAGGAGGACAGTGGTTTCTGTTGTATTGGAATGGTGAAGGGAGGAGGAGACATCAGTGGGGATTTCTGGTAGGGATGCCAGTGCGTTTGTATCAACACAAACATTCTTATAGTATGGGTCATTTGCCAATTTGTATTCTAATGTAGCGAGAACGCGATGTCTACTGACAATGAAATCATAAGCCTTATGGTCATTATTATGACGTGTGACAATTAGGATGTCCAACTATTCAACACGCCGTGGCAACATGTTTGCGATTTTTGTAATGTCTTGAGGAAAACAAATTATGTGGCCACTATATTTATACTAGCCACCACGTGCATGTGTTACTTGCAGTATAGGGTTAACCCTAGCAATGAGCATTTCTTCTATTTGTGAAAGAGATGCAAGGGTAGCTGGTTGAGGACCAGGGTCCATGTTGTTTGATAATGAGAAGCGATGACCCTTTGTTTTAGAGACGCATCTAGAGCAGCAATACATGTGGTTGGAATTGAGGATATGTATTCCAGGATATGATTCATGACAAATGGAGCATGGGCATTTAGGTGGAAGTTTATCAATCTTTGCACGGAAATCTCGATGTGCTTGATTAGTATAAACGTTGTTGAAAGCATGTGCGAAGGAGGGGTTAGGGCAATGAGGTATGGATGTATTTGCTTGAGAGGTTTGCTGAGAAGATAAAGAGTCTGATAATTACAAGGGAGGATTGTTTTCAGGGTGGGTCATTTCAGACAAGGAAGGTTGGTTTTCCTTCTGTTTTTTGTGTTTTTGACATTCTCTGATGTCTTTTTTTTCTTGGTAAAGCTCACAGCGCCATGCATTTATTCGTTCTTTATTTGCTGCATAGTATCTTCGAGCACGTTCATTATTAGAAGAAGAAGCCATCCGCAAAATTTATGGTACCTATAAGCAAGAGAGGGGAAAAGAAGAATGTTATTTGGAGACAACAACCATGTTATTGTACGAAAGCGAAAGAAGGGTAAAAAATGCAAGCAAAAGCGAAAGAGGGGAAAAAGATCTAAGTTTTGAATAGTTTTATGTGAAATTTTTTATTTGAGTAATGTTTTTGAAAGAACATATTAGTATTTTTTCTGTATACATGTAGGTAGTTTCATGTGTAAAGCTGATAAAAGGAAAAAAAAATGTGAATTTGTCTACTCACATAATGCTAGATACAATGGAGAATGAATACTTATTTCAATGGTATATAAGAAAATTTCATAAGAAGGCATGCAACAGTATCTTGTAAAGTTGTATTTATAAAATTGGACAATAGGAATTTCCAAAAAGCAAGGAATACATTTTGCAATATTTATCTACAATGTCGAGATGTTCTGAATTTCTCGAAGGATGTTGTTGCATTCTGTTGTGAAATGCAGCATTTCTTCTTTTATGATAACGCATTTCAATAGTGGCACTTCTTTAAAAGTTTATGTCTTCACCGATAGTGTGAAGATATGATCTGTCCATAGAGCTCTAGAGACAATTTCCTTGATCAGTTCTGGATCTAAAGATAATAAATAAAAGTCTTTGGCATTATTTCCAAGAATTGTAGTTCTCGCATCTTCGAAAGCAACAGTTGAAACCAATTCACCAGTGTGATCTTGTATGTCGATTTTTCAATAAGTATTTGTAATCACAGTCGCTTACTTCAGCTTTGCATTTTGGACAGAACCACATCCCTGTATTTTGTGGAATAAGTTTTTTCATGCTTTTTTTCCCACCAACAATCGACGGGCAAGAAATGTAGTAAAAACTATCCATCCCAATTTTTGTTATTGTGCCCTTTAATTGGAAAAATGTTGGTTTCTCTAAGGAATCCATACTGTAAATGTCATCAATTGTTATTTTTTTTTGTTGGTGGCCAAAAGGCGATCTTGTTGTCAAAGATGTAGAAGCTGCAGTCGAACCATCTTTTTTAAACCACGACTTTAGCGCATGGGCTTCTTCAATGTCAAGATCTACAAGAACAATGGATCTCGTTGTAGTGTCGATATTTTTTCCATTAAATTCTCCAACACTTGCAGATTTGATTGTAATGATGGGTTTATTTTCTGTAGCACATAGGGAGGAGATATCCTGTGACACAGCATTAAAATTATCTCCCAAAAAGATTGCATCTATGTTATACCCTGACATGTCTCGAAGCTATACTGTTTGTTTATTGACTTCAAAGCCATCTTTTCTACGTATATTGCATACACTGGAAATGTCTGTGACAACACCAAGAATATCAACAATGGAGTTGACGTTTGTTGTTCTAATATCATTAATTGATTTTATATTGAATCACACTGTTGGATTATGTTTTTTTTCATTGGCAACATGTTCTATGGTAGATGTTGCAGTCAACAAAATTTCCCAGTCATTGTTCAAGTGGTTGTATTTAGCCATTTTTACATTCCCTTTAGAGACAATGTAGACATTTTCATTTTGAAGTTTGTCGAAAAAATAATCTGCGACATTGTTGAAACATGTAATATGTATTTCTCCACCCTCTGTATCGAACAGGTCAAAACCAAACACTTTACCGGGTCCATATTGATTCTAAAACTGTCGAAGAGCTGTTTTCCTTTGGATGTATCCTTTTATGCACCAATTTGAGTGGTAAGGGTTTAACGATTTGATGGGAATTTGAACTGGCAGAACAGACGGAGTTGGAGTAGTTGGAAGAGGGCAATGTCTTTTTGATAAAGGATGTGGGTCCGATGAGGATGGAGTGTTTTCATCAGATGTGATGGGGATACTCATAGTTTTTGGATTTCCAATCAAGGGTGAAAATGAAGTAGATATTTCAAAGTCTATTAGCTTTATAGACCCACACGACAAATGAGAGCCATAGGAATAACTGTTAGAAGCGGTTGTGCTATAAATAAAAAATGTTAAATTTGAAATAAGAAATTTATAACAAACTTACGTTGATGGACCGATAGCTGAGGTAGTCCAACTTTTAACATGTATAACAGAACCCTTTTTTAGCAAGCCTATTGCTACGAGATCATTGAAATCTTTTGGAAGCATGATGTGTTTCTTATGTGTTCCGTCTGAAATTGCAGTACGATATCGTGGAGTTGAATTTTGCATTGATTGTATTGGTTCAAGTTCAACAATTTGTAGGTATGGTTGAATATGAGTTGATCGAGATAACATTGAGGAAATTGCATTTTCAGTAAGGTTTGTTGTCATTTTTTGGTACAAAACAAAACACAAAAATGTTGTTTTCTTCGCGTAAGATGTTTAAAATTCATTACATTCCTACAACATTACTTGGAAAAATATGAATTAAAGAGCAAAGGGAAAGAAGCATGTTCATTTTTTTTCTAAATGAGTGGGCCTCTAAGCTTGTAAACATAATGAAGAAAGATATCTATTACAACAACTTTTATACGATCATTTTTTTGGAACCATAGTTCCACCAAGCAAAGAGGAAGAAGGAGAGGGAGAAACAAATGAAGTAGAAGGTTTGGGGGTAACTCTAGTATCATCTGGTTGCTAATTTGATTTCCCAAGAATCATGGTGTTTTGAACGACAAAGGTCGAGAAAAGCCATACTGGCTGGCGAATTGCAAGCCCTAGAAGGGACAATGTAGCCATATGAGGTACAACAACATCTCCCCTAGAGGAAAAGGGAGTAGGATTCCCCCAAGGGGAAATCCTTGATTGGTGGACTCCATTTTCTCAACTTGAGACCAATGAGGGAGCAGAGATGTTATTCCGATTTGAATAAATTTTATGACGCTTTGACACAACTTGCTTTTTCAATTTTTAAGAGTCGAGAAAAAGCTAAATATGACTCTAGTCACCTTTGATTTGGGTAACTCTAGTATCATCTGGTTGCTGAGTTGATTATTCAAGAATCACGGTGTTTTGAATGACAGAGGTCGAGAAAAGCCATACTGGCAGGCCAATTGCAAGCCCTGGAAGGGACAATGTAGCCATATCAGGTGCACCAACATCTCCCCTAGAGGAAAAGAGAGTAGGATTCCCCCAAGGGTAAATCCTTGATTGGTGGACTCCATTTTCTCACCCTAAGAACAACGAGGGAATAGTGAGGTTATTTCGATTTAAATAAATCTTATGATGCTTTGACACAATTTGCTTTTTCAATTTTTAAGAGTCGAGAAAAAGATAAAGATGACTCTAGTCACCTTCGATTTTTAATGAGCCTGAAGTGACAAGTGCTCAGATGGTCCTTGTCTTATAAGGAGTTTGAAAAGGAACGAAAGTGACTACTCTGGATATCTAGACAGGGGGATTACCAAACCAATCGCAAAACTATAGAATAATTTTTATGGTATGATAGTCAATCTTCTCGAATGTTGTGTTCAGTGCATTGCGATCGATAGGGCAGCAGACACGGCTTCCTAAGGATAAAGGATATAGCCTACTATGGTCTCCCAATATATACTCGACGGTACGTTGGAGCACAAGTCCGTACTGGCGCTTGTCGTTTCAAAGAGGAGGAATCACCCAACCTACGATGAAAGTGATAGTTACCAGGCTTTACGATGCCAGAATACGTCTCTAGCCTAGACTTCTAAATGGTGTGCGTTAGGTTCCAAAGCGTTTTTATGTGTATTGAAATTTATTTTACAATTGATCTTTCTTAATATTTTGCCTTTACGGTTGATCGTGTGATGTACATATACAATTCCTAAATATGCAATCTAAGATGATAAACAGTCGTTTACTTTCTTTTTGCAGTGAAAATCCTAGCTACTAAGGAAAGAGAAGTGAAATTGTTTCAACATAGAGCAGAGAGCACACATTAAGCCCTAAATCAATTTTCGCATGCATTCTAAATGTAAATGTACATGCATGTATTTTTTTCCGCTTTCTTAATGTGTTGATGACAAAAAAAATGCCAGGTGGAATATAATATCAATACAAGGATATGACTATTCCAGAATTCTGACAGACATAAGCAAAGCTATTGAAGTTTGTATCTAAGATTTTCTAGAGTCTGTTCACTAGAAACAAGACAGTCACGATGGCACCACTTTGCATTAGTTTAACACAAAGGAATAAAGTTTAAATTATCAAGAAAGCATATATATAACTGAATCATTTCAATCGAGAAATAATTTTGAATCAAATTTATAAGACTCTGTAGCTGCTTAGTGGCTAATGTACAATTGATGGAAGAGGATTTTCTATCATGGTCCATGGATGAAATAGAAGTGAAGCAAAAACTTAGAAAGGAGATTAAGGCTGTTACCGGAGATGAAGCAATACAGAAAATGTCCAGAAATGTCCTTCAATGCTGAAAGTTGAATCGCCCAGTGACAAAACAGAGTAGGCCAAGGCAAAGTATCTGTATTTAAAATTGATGTGTGAGTAACCAACATAAGCTGCACAGTGATATGCAAATTAATAGTCTCTGCGAGAAAAAAACCCAATATAATCCACACAATCTAATCCTCACGAGGAAGGTTTTGCAGGGATTTAAAGGTTTTCTTATGTTATAAAATCCTAGGCTAATGTGGGTGTCCTAGCAAATAAAAATGTATACCATAATACCCACTTACTATTAAGCATCGTCTCCAAAGGAACTTGAACAATATGATAAAAGATTCATCTTTTACTTATATAATATACATAAGGTTAAATATATGAAAAACACTTTCTTCTTGCAAGCAAGTTGTTTTTTTCTCCTTTCATATTATCAGCCATTTCCATGGCTCATGTTTTTAATATGTTTAGCCTATTGCCTTATACTTGGAAGTTGGTACCAAATGTATAATGTTGAATAACTAATTGTTTTTGCTCCATGTTGTACACTTTAGAATTAATGCATGCATTTTACTTTCTTAGTTTCTATCTGACCATTTATCATTTGTTATAAACTATACTGCAATCATGTGACCAAGATGCTTACTTTTTGGAGGGGAATAATCAATAGACATTGTGCAAAGACCCTTTCAAAGATGATAGATTCCCAAACTATGTATATATAACTGTTATCCATTCATATTTACTTGTTATGTTTATTTTATTTGTAGCTCACTCCCATGTTTAGCAAGAGGAAACTTGTAGGAAAAATGGTTTCCAATAGAGGCTACTTCTTTCTTCTTTTTGTAACTATCTCCATCCTTGCTGAAGAAGCCATCACTCCATTTGAATAGATTCATAGAATGGGTGGCTATAACTTCTTCCTTAATGTCCAATTTAAGCTCAAATTACTAAACAAATGTTGTCAACAGTCTTTCTAGTCCATTCCACATATTATGATCTATTTGTAGGTGTAAAACTATGTCCGTTGCAAGATAATTGTTAATCAGCTAAGAACCACTTTGTAGGAGATGTATTTGTCTAAGACCTGAAATTATTATTATCATATACCCTATGGCATATTTATTAAGAAAAAGATGAAGTAAAGAGACGTCATTGCAACAGTATTCCTTCCTTCAGGAACATCAACCTGAAAACAAGCAACTCCATTATGTCTAATGTTTATGGGACAACCCATAGATGTATCCTGATAGTATTAACTTAGCATCCAACTATTGTAAAAAGGAAATAAAAATAGCAACTACAAATTAGTTAATATCATATTTAGCTTGCAACTGCTTGCTATATAGTAAAAAATGGCTATTGTCAGATAAAGGCAGGGAGAAACAACTGCAAATTCAATAATAGAACAAAGATTAAACTACATGCAAGATGATCCAAGAATGAGTAGTAAAGAAAAAATTACCAACACTTTCTCCAAGGTGCGTAGATATCGAAATCAGTGGTGCCCTGTTCTCATAAAGGCACTGAATAGCTTGCCTCGATCTTACAATTTCTTTTGCCAAATTCTACCCAAGAAAATTTTGACTCATTAAAGATAAAAGCGAAGCCTATTTCTGAGCACTATCAACCCTGCTGATGTTCTTTAGTCACAAACATGATATCATTAAATTTACTACAATATGATATCATTAAATTTAGAAATTGTACTAGAGAGAAATATAACAAGAATTGTTACTAGAGGTTCGACCCAAGATACATAAAAAATGATGGAAAGTAGTACATCAGCCAGCATTCAGTGCAAACACACCTCACAAGATCAATACTAAATCTGTAGCATTGGATGCCATGTGGTGTCAATAAAAATGAAGCCTGGCAAATGATTACTCATATAGACAATAAAATCATAATTGCAAAAATTAAAGCTATAATGTCACAGTAATAGAGAATTTAAAGATTTGAAACACAAGGATTCCTTGAACCCCTACTAAATGCCAATGAAGATGAACATGGTGATCATAAATTCACAATAGAACAAATATATGTAAAAACAATACATTCCTTCGTAAAGGCTTACAGGTACCTCCATTAACAATGGGCAAGAGAAATTTTGATGCAGTAGTAGACACAAGCAGAGATGAGCATCATCTCTAATCTCTGTTGGGAAGAGGTATTCAGAAAACCACCTCTAAAACCAAGAAAGATGATAAGATCCTTATAAGGGTGGCCAAGCAAATTATTTGCAAGACCATAGGTAAATTGATGGCAGTAAGAACACAGTGTTATGAGATCACTCCTCATAAAACATTTGAAGTCCTTAGATTACCTAAAAAAGCTTATTGGGCATTGCTTGGAAGATCTTGAATATATGCAACGAGAAGAACCAGAGGTTTCGATAAGGAAGAATTCATTTTCAGAAGTAGCCAAAGAAATGTAAAATCCCACTAGATAAAACTAGTGTGGTAGTGGAAAGTGAAACAAATACCACAAATATAGATAGACCATCAGGACCAAAACCCAAATGGAACACACTTGTATATGATGTGGAACCCAGGCCATCAGGAATTTTTGTTTTCTAAATAGGGTTTTCATAATTTTCATCTTTAGATGGATTTTTTTACACTTTGCTGGAGGGTGGGGTGACCATGGTGAAGAAATTTCTAATTGGAAAATGTAAACTGCTGTTAAATTACGCTATTCTGAAGGTGAACATCTGTTTGATAATATATCAGTTTGTGGAGTGACTGATAGTTTGTAACGCTGATAAGCCACTCATTTTGTACACATTGAACCTTAACAAGACTAAGGTTACAATCTTCAATACCAAAAATAGATTATGACAGTGAACCCTAACAAGACTAAGGTTATGATCTTCAATACCAAACATAGACTTATCATTATAAACATTAACAAGACTAAGGTTATGATCTTCAGTACTTCTAAGAACAATCATACTTCCATCTCATATCTACAGGGGATGAAGTAGAGAATCGAGATCGCTACAGCATATACCTATGTGGGGTTCCAATTCACTGGCAAGGAAGAGGCCTCAAAAAGATACAAGCCTTGACCTAAGTGATAGAAACTCAAGGGATAAATTGAAAATTAAAAACATGAAACGGTTAGAGGAGCACCGAGCTTTGTAGTCATGTTATGCATCATAAATTACTCGTTCTTTATTGACTTATTTTCTTCTCAAAGGATTTTGAATAGGGGATGAGCGTTTCTTTGGGACTAATTCAGACACTCCCGAGAGCTATGCATCAGCTCTGCATTCCTCCCTACCATCGCCATTGAAATTAAACTCATAAATATAAATTAAGCAGACGAAAATAGTTAAAAAAATAAATTAGCATATGATGTCATGAATTATCATGTTAGTGCGATTAACATGGAACCTGAAACTTGGGGTCTGTTTTGTGGAAAGATGAATTGTTGTAATGATCATCATACCATTTGGTCTCTTGCACTCTCTTTGTTTCATAGGATTGGTTTCCTTTAGAGAAGAAATTTTTTTAGATCACCCAAAACTGAACCACTGCTCTTTTCTCCAACTTCTAACACCTGAATATCACAACTCTTTGTTAGTATCTGTCCTCGAACAAAATTTCCAAGCAAGGTTTTCTTGGGAGTTAGGAGAATCCACCAACAACCAAGCAGAAGTGATGACATTTTAATATATTATCAAGGTCTAGAAAATATCTAATCAAGGGGAATCAGAAATTAATTGTAATTGGAGACTCCTCAATCATAATTAGGAAGAGATGTGAAACCCAAGTTAATCTAGATTGTTAATAGGAGGTTAAGGGATCTCAAACATTTTTATGTTTATAGAATAATACCAGGTTTTGAGGGCATGCGATAGCCTGAATAATACCATAGAAAAGGAGATTGTGAAAATAAGTGTTGGAATGCTGAGTATAAATGGTGGGGGTTCCTATCAAACTCTTACCTCCCATGATATTAAGTTCTACAAACAATAGGATATGAATGCTAATGAGATTATGGAAAAATGGTGTGTCACTTTTGAGTTCATCAGATGGGCAGTAAATTTAGCCAGACCTTATCTTTCATTCCTACGTGTGTGGGGGAGGAATGAATAATTAAATGAAATGATGGCTCTGAGCAGTGAAGGTGGGATTTTCTATTTACTTATGTTTGATATCTGCAGGCACTAAAGGAATGACAACTCAGTTTGATTTTTAGATTTAATATTACTTTCCTCAGCTCAGTAGTCTGGTAATGTCGAGTGGTTTGGATTTAACCCATCTTTCCAAGTGAACTGGGCCTCCAATATTGGATTCCACCTCAGTGATATGACCTCATTTGATCCATCAATGGTATGCCTATAAGTCACCGAGTACTTTCATTGGCATTGGGAATTGGTTCAACATGAAGGTTATAAAAACAATGGAGGTCATAGGAACTATCTATTACGAAATTATAGACTTGCTTCAAGATCAGAGGAGCACACGCCATATTGAGGATATAAAAGTGGCATTTTCTCACTACAGTAGCAAGATGACAAGCCCTATTGAATTTCAGCAATACAAGAACACTAACTTATCAAAATTCGTGGCTCATCAAGACAAGAAAATAGAGAAATCAAGTATAATTCAATATGATTGATGAATTAGTTTTGCGTCTTGCTAGGAGTTCACATCCTCTGACTTCTCTTCCAAAGATTCTATCGATTCTGTTAGAGTAGCAGTTAAAGATAAAGAAATAGTCCAGCAAGTGAAAAGAGATATTGCAAATGATAATGTAGCCCTAGCATTCAACTTTTAGGTAGACTGTGCCCTTAGTGAGCATGTTTTCTTCTAAATCCAGGTCTTACTACACATTGTAAGGAAGTTGTTACCAACTCAGTTTATCAGGATTTACAGTATAAAGCTTTATATTTACATTGCCATAAATGTAATAACTTTTGAGATGGTAGGCATTCATTTTGAAATTTCGGGTCATTTTGAAACCCCTAATATCAGACATAGAAATTTTTCTTTATATTAATTCACCTTACAGTGTGACTACAACCACTATTTAAGAGTATTAAACTGGAGAAGATAAACAGAAATTAGATGACAACACTTCATGGCATAAGGAAAATATGAACATGGCACATATCAGATGGTATACCTCTTGAGTCTTTGATCTGCACTCTATGTATGCAGCAACACCGTCCTGTTTCCGCAACTCCTCACCCTGAAGATAAACAGATACCTTCATATCTTTTTGCGGAGCATGTAGGGTGTATATGTAGTTTTATTAAGCATGTCCATCATCTAAATTCAAAAGTTGTGCAAGCTAAAATCCCAAACATGGGAACATCTAAGCAACTTCACCTAAACTGGAATTTCCCTTATTATTAACAACCTAACAATCTAATATTGAGAGTAAGCAAAATGAAACAAACATACCTGTGCATTTTTTATTGGTGTAGTACCCAGATTGTCGGCCAAATAATGCTTATCTTCACGAAGATCTGCATTGTGAATAAAATTCACCACTGAATCAGCCTGACAAGTTAGATATATGTCTCATAAAATGCAGAGCAGGCAGCAGAGGTTGGAATGTTTTCAAAAATGCAGAGCAGGCAGCAAAGGTTAGAATGTTTTCAATCTGCTTTTGTAAAATGCTTGAACTGTGAGATGTCATCAGAGAATTCACCAATTTTACAAACATCACATGCCGATGAAATTCTTTCAGTGAGAAGTAATAAGTTAACTGTTCAAGATTATCATACTATCTGATTGAAAGGGCAATAGTAGGCAAAAGGTAAACATGATATAGCTAATTGCTTTATGTTAGTTATTCTGGATGGATTTGGAAGTCCTATGAATTTACTTTGGTAATTTCTGTACATTAATATGAATGAATAATTAAATGAAATGATGGCTCTGAGCAGTGAAGGTGGGATTTTCTATTTACTTATGTTTGATATCTGCATGCACTAAAGGAATGACAACTCAGTTTGATTTTTAGATTTAATATTACTTTCCTCAGCTCAGTAGTCTGGTAAGGTCCAATGGTTTGGATTTAACCCATCTTTCCAAGTGAACTGGGCCTCCAATATTGGATTCCACCTCAGTGATATGACCTCATTTGATCCATCAATGGTATGCCTAGAAGTCACCGAGTACTTTCATTGGCATTGGGAATTGGTACAACATGAAGGTTATAAAACAATGGAGGTCATAGGCACTATCTATTATGAAATTCTAGACTTGCTTCAAGATCAGAGGAGCACACACCATATTGAGGATATAAAAGTGGCATTTTCTCACTACAATAGCAAGATGACAAGCCCTATTGAATTTCAGAGATACAAGAACACTAACTTATCAAAATTCATGGTTCATCAAGACAAGAAAATAGAGAAATCAAGTATAATTCAATATGATTGATGAATTAGTTTTGCGTCTTGCTAGGAGCTCACATCCTCTGACTTCTCTTCCAAAGATTCTATCGATTCTGTTAGAGTAGCAGTTAAAGATAAATAAATAGTCCAACAATACAACCAATGGATTTGTTATTGATTGGAAACTTTTTGCTGAGTTTCTTCTTCTTATTATACAGTCTTGTAGATTATGCCCTCCGCAAAATTACTATGATGTATGACCAATCAATAATAATTTTCCTGTAGTTTTCAATGCGGAATTTATTTATCTGTGTGAAGAAAATGGCCAGCAATATATGTGGCCAAACTTACTTGATGAG
Organism: Pinus taeda; assembly: GCA_000404065.3. Classification (NCBI taxonomy): domain Eukaryota; kingdom Viridiplantae; phylum Streptophyta; class Pinopsida; order Pinales; family Pinaceae; genus Pinus; species Pinus taeda. Next base: position 92,132 of record APFE030351481.1, read on the forward strand.
ATCTATGTAGTCCATTCCTATTTCAAATGCTTGACTAAATATTGCTTCCATTATTTGACTTCTGATTTGTTTATTTCTGTTTATTTCAATATTTTTTGTTCATCTAAATATTGTCTCCTTTACCAGTTTCCTGTCGATTGTTTGGCTTTCCAGCAGTTCAATTCTGCATTTCAAGGTTTGTTTTTTCAGCGTTTTTATGGAGAATACTTGCCAAAGCAGCATATTGGTTAACTCTGATACCCATGCAATGAAGAAGACTACTTGCAGTTGTTCCCAATCAGGGAGCTGGGACAATCATATCAGTCCTAGGGATTCTAACTTGCTTCGGGAAAATTGTCTAGGTACACGTTCTGGTCTTATGTCATTCACTACTGCTATTTATATATTCAGAATTGGCGGGTATATCTATGAAATATTTTGCATAAGATCAAATAAATTCATCCATGGCTTTGTTTGATCTTAAATATAACATGAACTTAATTTCTAGATGTGGGGCTATACCTTTATGTGCTGAAAGTATTAGGCCTAAGTGTATAGTTGTCATTTCTTTTGTAGGTATGGATAGTCAACAGGCCAAAAAGAAAGACCGAGTAGATGGGTTTGATGATGGGTGTGAATCAAACATCATGGATATTTGTCATGGTTGATCAGATGATATTTATGACACTGCAAATTCAGATGCCCTGATAGAGAAACTACTGGAATTTCCACCTGATCTCCAGAATTTAAAAGAGAGGGACGAAGGGCCAAGGACTGGATCTGAGAAAAACAGAGGTGACTATGGGATTCTGGAGCAGAATATGAAGCAGTTTCATATGGGAACTTTCAATCTGAAAGAAGATTATGAGATCCCTCAAAACATGACAATTGGCGAATTGGGTCAGAGAATGAATTCACGGGAGCATACTGCCAGTTTCCTGACCATGGGAGACACTGATTTAGAATCACAGATTGATTCAAAATTTATGCAAAAGGAATCTTTAGAAACTACTGATGTTTTCCAGAAAATGGTATTTAAGATTGAAGCAGAATTACTGGATGAGATCAGAAAAGGGCAGGAGTTTCAGAGGGCAATTGAAGATTTGTAGAAAATGTTCGTCGGTTTAGAAGAGGAGAACAAGGCTCTCAAAATGGATGTGCATAGGTCTCTCAAGAATAATGGTGGGGCTAAAAGGCTAATCTCTAGAATGGAAAATTATGGATGGGGTGGAGCTTCCACACTTGAAGCCCATAAAATGAAATGTATATCATCAGAATAGCAGGAACAGAGTCCTCTAGTGAGCAGATAGAATGAGAGACATATTGAGAAAAAATGTAACAATGTGCAAGCAGAATTGTTATTGGAGGAAGGCAAGAGTAGCCTTAGCACTGAAGCATCCTGTGAGCTGCAGGGGATGAAGAATTTTAGAGATGGAACCTTTGAGTTATCGATGGAAAAGGAGGATCTTAGAAATGAAAAATCTGGGCAGTTTGATTCAATGCAAGAGAAAATTACCATTTTGCAACAGGAACTGCAAGCCAAAACTGAGCTTGCTGAGATCCAACAGAAACAAATTGTGGATCTCCTACAAGCACATGCAAAATTCAGATGGTATACCTGTTGAGTCTTTGAGCTGCACTCTATGTATGCAGCAGCACCGACCTGTTTCCTCAACTCCTCACCCTGATATGCAGCAGCACCGACCTGTTTCATTCAAAATGTACAAAACAGATCTGTACCATGCATAAATTTAAACAGATTTGGGATAGAAGCACAAGGCTACGCAGCCCTCATGCAAGGAAGAAAGACACATTTCATTCACTGCCAGAGTCTCATCGCCAGGAGGCCTAGCATTTCATAGCCCATAGCCAGATCCTCCCTCTCTGTCTTCCAGCCGGTGGGAAAAAAGACATTTTTCCATGAAAAAAACATATTAAACCAACGGAGGAAAACACCCTAATCGTCTAACACAGAATCAATGGCTCAAGATCGCACACGTCACATTTTAGGGATGTCTTTCTTAGAGGGAACGCCTTACGGCATAATTAATGTTTCTTTGACAATTTTTGAAAGACAGAAAAATATCAACAAAAGGCAAGAACCATGCTACAATGAAATCTTACTACAATATTTCTTCCTTGAGCCTTACAAATCATGAGGCCTATGTAAAATTTAAAGACCTTTCTTGATTGTGCCAACATGAATGCCTCGTAAATAAAGAAATAGATTCTGATTTTCTACCTTCGAAATCAGAGGTTGATTTGGTACAATTCGCCCATATTTCATCTTTATCACTTCCTCCTGCTATAGACAACCTTAATCGGTACAAATAAAAAATTCTATAGTTTGAAAGATGTGGCTACAAATTACTATAACAATTATGTAAATAAAATATGAATTTCTATGTGAATTAAGATCTACCCTTGAATAAAAATGCACATATCTCCAATCTGGAAATTGAACCCAAGAATAACCTCAACTACACCTCTTCTTGAGAAAATTTCATGTGTTTCTCTTTTGAATGTTCACTCACCTCTGTATTATTTCCTTCATGATCCTTGAAACTATTCAAAATATAGCATTTCTCTTTGCCACTAATCTCCTTAGTGTCTGCCATGTTCTTGATTTAATCCAACAAATTCTAGTTAAGTAAATCTAACCCATGTCATGGAGTTGAAAATAATGTAGAGGTCATTCAACAACATTTAAACCATTTTATCTTGAAAATCAAGCAAGTGTGGTCCATAAGCACCATAAGAAAATATTTTATTTTACATCAAAAGACCACACCTCTCCTTAGTTCTAAAATGATGGCCCAAATATTTATATAACCTACTCATCTATTTGACTGGTAAAAATATGAAAGAGATATTGTGAAATTTACATTTTAGAAAAGAAACATCGGGATAAATTTGACAAAAAAAGTTGGATGAGTAGAAACATGCATGTGGAAATTTCACATAGTGACTTTTGTGGTCGCATGAGAATTTAGTCAATGGAAATTCCAATTTATTTTATGTCATCCATCGACCATGCTACAATGAAAACTTATTGCAATATTGCTTCCCTGAGCCTTACAAATCATGAGGCCTATGTTGAATTTAAAGACCTTTTTTTATTATGCCAACATGAATGCCTCATAAATAAAGAAATAGATTGTAATTTCTACCTTCGAAATCAGAGGTTGTTTTGGTACAATTCCTACATATTTCTTCTTTATCACTTCCTCTAGTTATAGACAACCTTAATTAGTACAAAGCAATTTTTTTATAGTTTGAAACATGTGTCTACAAAGGGCTATAAAAATTTTGTAAATAAATTTTGAATTTCTATGTGAATTAAGATCTACCCTTGAATAAAACTACACATATCTGCAATCTGGAAATTGAACGCGAGAATAGCATCAACTACACCTCTTCTTGAGAAAATTTCTTGTGTTTCTCTTCTGACTAGTCACCTATGTATTGTTTCCTTCATGATTCTTGAAAATATTCAAAAGATCACATTTCTCTTTACCACTAATCTCCTTGGTGTCTACCATGTTCTTGTTTTAATCCAATAGATTTAGCTTAAGAAAATATAACCCATGTCATGCAGTTAAAAATAATCTAGAGATCATTCAACAACATTAAACAATTTTATCTTGAAAATCAAGCAAGTGTGTTCCATAAGCACCACAATGAAAATATTTCTTTTTTACATCAAAAGACCACACCTAACCTTGGTTTTAAAATAATGGCCCCAAAATTTACATAACCTACTCATCTATCTAACTAGTAAAAACATGAAACAGTTATTGTGAATTTCACATTTTAGACAAGAAACATAGGGATAAATTTGACAAAAAAGTTGGATGAAGAAAAAACATGCATGTGGAAATTGTGCATAGTGACCTTTGTGGTCCCATGAGAAATTAGTGATTGGCAAGTCCAAATTATTTTATGACATCTCTTGATGCCCTTCCAAGAATAAATGGTTTGTTCTTTCTCAAGTACAAGTCATTAGTTGTTTGCTTGTTGGGGCCTAACCCAGGTTCAGAAGTGATTTAGCCAAATAAATCCCAAAACTACCAGCCCTTTCAGCAACAGCCTGTGGTGCGCGGACTGAGGTCTCACCCGAGGTAGTATGGGAGGGTGTTGGAACTAGGTTTCCGCACCCTAAGGATGTCTTGATGAGGTCTAGGGTGTTCGCTAACCCAATCTGCGTGCTTGCGCTACTCTGTGCAACTCTCTGGCCTTTGCCACTTGTGCGACCGCTTTCACGTAGCTCTGTAAAGAGCGTGAAGAGGTGTTATCTAGATCATTAATCCTTACTATGTTATTATTATAGATCTTGACTTAATTGTTTGTACCCAATATCCTTATTAACCATTCAACATTTATAACACGTGTGCGCAATCATAAAACTGTAAAGAGATGCATGAATAAAACAAAAGCATAAACACACAGATCTACGAGCAGATGCACAATATTCTAGAATCAACTTATATTTTATTAATCTTCTATTCAGATACAATGCCAAGTCCTCCCTGCGGACTCAGCTCCAGGGGTCTGTGGACACAACTGCGAACTCTACCAGGCCTCCACGCACTCAACTGCAGAGCCTCTTACTACTACTACAACCCAAGACTCGGACTTACAGACTCAAAGTGAATTCCTCATTCAAAAACCCATATTACTTCTCAAAGCTCAAAAACTGCCTTTTACACTTAGAACCTAGCTCTATTTATACAATCCCATGGTCCGTGTACCATGGGTAGGCCGACACATTCTATATTAAATTACATTATTTTAGGGTAGACAACCCTAGATTCTCATGCTCTGTGCCCGCATTTTGTGGGGTCTTTACATTACATTGACCAAAACCTAGGCTTTAAGCCCCAAAAACTTGCTATGGGGGGATCTGTTACCCAACAGGTCCCCAACACAATCATCGTGACTCGTCCCGAGTCACTCGACTGGTGCAGTGATCTTCATGCAGAGTCCATCCAGCAACCTCTGTGCTTCGCTTACGTATGCAACACACTCTTCTACCATTCGTTGTATCAATTGTGCACAAATATCCAATGCATCGTTGTCAGGGGAACCTTCTTGCCTTAGTGCATATGTATTATGCATCTGTTCCAACTTTTCCTCGATCATGGCAGTGACTGTGAATGCTTCCTCGAGCCAAGGCTAGATGCATGCTTTAAGCACTACTTCTTTCTAGCATGTGGTGTCCACCTATTCCTTTAGAGCCTAGGCCTCCTTCATCTTGGCAAGTTGCTAAGTAAGAGCGACCATCTGTGCAGTCCCCCTAATACTGTCATATGCCTATTGTAACTTCCATGCTTCTATCTCCAGACACTGTATGGTTGGATCTTCCTGTAGTGAGGTGAGCGTGAAGAGGGACTGATCCAACAATCCTGTACAGTCCTGTACAACGTGCTCTATCACTTCTAACCCCGATTGAATGGTATGGTGGCGCTTCTCTCTTACTTCCGGGGATGTAGAGGGCTGTGCCTTCAGCTGCAGCTCAGTGATCTACAAGTTCAGTTCCAACTAAACCTTCGCGGCCTCTTCATGGGTCTTGTGGACTCCAAACGCTAGCTAGTGAATCTTTTTTGATGTTGGGAGTACCACCGGCACAGCCAACTCCAGTATGCTACTACAGGCCTCCTCCACAGCATGTTCCAATCCCTAGGTGTGTGTGACTAGGTTGTCACACTGCAAGCTGATCTGTTCTAAATTTAACTTCTGCTCACTCAAGACCTGGAGGGCGCAGCCCTCCCTGGCATGAAGCTTAGAAGTTACCCCATCCTATAGTTGGTATAGGTTTTCTCTAGGAAGGGTGGCCAAATTCAACCCCCAGCCCTTCATTTGACTTGTCGTGGCCCTGTTGCACTCGACAGCTGCTAACACTGCTCCCTCTGGTAATACAAAAGTGTTCATGGTGTGGGCGCGCAACATCGGCTCGACTTTGAATGTACCTACCGCAACGTGTGGTGCCATCATTCCTGGGGGTCATACTTGTAATTCCTGCAACTGCGCTCTGAGCACCCCCAACATAGTTGTCTGCTCCGTCACTAGTTCGTCAAAAGCATCCTTAGTGACATCGTGAACTATTTCGCCAATGTCAAGAAGGTCTCCCTCAATGAGCTGGATTGGGTCGGTGGAGCTCTTTGTGGCCTTTGTCTTTTTCTGCGAGGCTGGCTTCTCATGGATGCATGGCCTTTTGAGTTGGGTCAATTTTGGTGTCAAGTCCGTGCATTCTTCCGTCTCTACCTCTCCCTGTATATCCTACTCTATGGACATTTCCTGGCCTTCCTCGGTCTCTTTGGTGGATGCGGTTGTGATTTCTATCATCTGTGCTTCCATTGCTGCCTCAGCCACCTTCTGCTACGCACCCGCTTCTTCTTCTCAGCACCTTTTCTCTGCTAGCTGCACAATGCGTAGCTTGGTATCCTTCTTTCGTTGTTGTGCTGCGATATTTTCCATTTCTGCTAAGTCTAGGGTGCACCACTCTCAAGGCCAGGACTCCATTACAACAAATATTGTATCATACATTGCGATGAATGGGAGCTTTTCCCACGTTGGTGCAGGGTCTTTATGCACCTGGATATACAGGTTATACATATATGCCTTGAACTCTGTCGTGCTCTGTAAGTTGTTATGGACTGTAGGGGACAAACGCGGCCTGCGATTGATCCATGTTCATATTCTCGCCTCTACGAACACCCAAAACACCTTTATCTCATGATTCCTCATCGCGTCTTTCATTTCCTAGAGCGAGGTGTACCTCGTGGCTTCAGGTAGGTCACCCACAACTATGGGAAACTAGCTGTCCTTTGGCAGTTCTCCTGCAACCAACAGGATGGATAAGAGCAACCATGCATAGTGGAAGGTCTTACCCTGCTCCTGGGCCTCCCTGTAGTTTTTCAAGAACTCATCACAAGGGAACTGCACCCAGTTGAACTGGAACCCCTCTGTGCATTGCTCTGCCAATGCAATTACAAATGTTGGCACTTTATCTGCACGAAATTTCCTCATCAGCTTACTAGCTAACAGCTAGGTGGCTAGGCGCACCCCTTGGTCTTTAATGCTTGCGATTACGTACCCTCGCTTCCTCTTCTCTGGCTTATATTTCGCCTTCATAGCTTCTGCGAGGGCCAAGTCACTGCTCTTTCTTGCTATGGCTACGAGGTCGTTTCCTTTAATGTGCAGCTGAGAAATCCAATGAATTAGATCGACCATGATGGGAATTGACTCCTCCACCCAGAGATACCCATCATGTACTAGGCACAATAGTTTCCGGTTGACAAAAATAGTGACAGGCGCACAGTGATAGTGGGGTATCCATCATAGATGGAGTAGCCCAGCCTTCTCTATGCCACGTAGCCATTTTTGCTTTAGTAATTTCTCTGCGGCCAACTGTGGGAACTTCCCACCATCCACGAGGTCCCAATATTTAAACTTCATATTGGGTACCCGTCCCAACAGCGAACCTTCAAACCTTATTTCATCAAGAAGGAGTAGGGTCTGGAGCGCACTCTTCGTGGCCTCCAAGTCCTTTAGTATCTTGGATTTTCCCTTCCACAAGGGGATGTAGGGGGATAAATTTATCACAGAAGGAACTTGGGAGACATTCTCTCCCTCATTTTCCTATGCTTGAATTTGGGCAATCAGGGCTTGCAAATCTTCCTCCTACTCCTCTGTTTCAAAGGTGACGGCTTTTCCCTTCTCTCCCATTGACAATTTAGTAAACCGTGGATTCAATGGTGATACCCCAACTGGCCCCATTGTTTGCTTGTCTTTTTGTGGTCAAAGCGTGCATGGTGACTTTGGAACCTGTGGTGCAGTTGCCGCCTCTCCAAGCTCCTCCTAGATCATACGGGGCTCTGGGGTAACTTCCGCGAATCACACTCTCGTTCTCACAGCTATCATCGTATCTACACTGGATCCATTTGGTCGCGTACTCAAGGGTGGCAAGAGTGCTTGGTGTTCAATGCTCTGTATTGGCTCAAATCTTAAACAACCAAGTGTTGCCTCAAGGCTAGCCCAAGGGATTTTATAGTATCGTTTGAATTTGAATTCAACCATTCCCTCCACTTTTGAGTCATTAATACCTTCTTGGCAACAAATCGTCCCGAATCTAGCTCTTAATTCCTATCTTAATTGCCCACTCCTTTCTGCTTTAAATTGGACCTCTTGTCATGAACAGTGACATCAACGGTCACCTTCCAGCCTACCCACATAGAAACGCAGCCCCTTATGCACGATCGTGACCCCTGTGACATATTGATCATGTGCATAACCTCCTTCTCGCACAGCTCTCCTACAGACTTATTCATAGTCCCGCACTCTCTTTCAACTGTTGGGAGTGCTGAGACTGTGCTTCCTACAGATAGTCAGGTGGTCGCAGCGCCGGTGTGAGGCTTCATGTCACCTTCCAACCCGATCCATGGGCCTTCCTTAGTCACCCTCGCGCCAGTCCGCACCTCTCGTTCTTCCTTATGCAGTGCACTTCCCTGGTTACTTTGTCTAATAATGTGTGGTCGCAGCCATGGTAGTATAACCAGAAACTCTCAGTGACATTATTCAAGTGTGGTGGTAGGGCTGCCCATACATTGTCCTATCCTTTAGTTGATGCGTAATGCTTGCATGATTTCGGTTTCCAGTTTTCTGATATCCGCATCCATTAACATGCTCTTCTGCTTCATTTGCAATCGATCTTCTTTGATTTTGCAAAGCTCAATGTTCCCTCACCGAATGGCTTCTTGAATCTGCATATGTTCATCCTCACGTGGCTACATAATCTCTTCGCTCTGGTCCTCGCATGCTATCCCAATTATGGAAGTTATTGTGTGAGGATTATTTTCCCATGCTATGGCCTCAACTCTGCTTGTCATCTTTGGAATCATTCCTGCACTTAGGCTCCTATGCATGGCCCTATAGGCCCATCGAACCGCTGGTATGTGTAGGTCCCAATCAGTTCGTTCTGCCTGGTAAACTTTGTTCATGATTCCACATAGCTTTTTGAATGCTCCGATGTGGAATATTTGTAGTGCGCGTCAGTTTTCCTGCTACCGTGTCTGGTTGTGATTTTCGATCCTTAGTTTGGGATGTGCTTGCACAGCATATGTCTACACCCATCGACATAGGTGGGCACTCAAGTTGCTTCGTCCTAGCTGCCCGACTCTCGTTCAATGCTGGAGACTTCCAAAATGCAAGCGCATCTATCTTCTACATTCACACTAGTTCCCCATGGTCTTCTGATGTGTACTCCACCATCACGTGGGTGTTGTGCACAACTCCCATTCCAGCGTGCCATACCATTGTTGTTCCGGTACTTCCCTTTCAAATTTGTCTAAGAATTCATCCACCGTTGTTACCCCATCATAGGTTGGTAGTTCCCTTGCTTCTGTCATCATGCACCGTAGTGATCTAATCATCATGTTGCAATTTAGCATTGTCACTTCATGCAACCGGTTCTTCCAGCATTCTACTTCTTCATCTGAATCTGTAGTACAGGAACTGTCGTGTTCCCACGATATTCTCCCATTTGCAGTTGGGTTCACCCGATCCTAGTCTTGTGCTATCATCTGGTAAATGCAATCTAGCTCATCGTCACTGCCATCGTCATGCACAAGTTCGGTGTAGCATGCTCCTTTGGCTGGATCTAGGAGAACTACTACGTGTAGGTACTTTTTCTCGAATATAATCTTCTGCTTCTTCAAGTTGATGACTCCATTCATATCAGTGGCCCAATCTATTCCTAGCAATTCGGGATAAGGATTGTTGTCATCCACAATATCTATCACTTCAAAGTCTGTCTGCATGCTCGCACCTTTGATATCAAATGTTACCCCTTGTAACCTCCCCATAGGAAAAATTTTATGTTGGTTCGTCATTCATAATTGAATAGGGGACCACTGTAACGTGGGCCTGCCCATACGTTCCCATGTCTGCTTAGGTAACACATTCGCATCAGACCTTAGGTCCAAGATTACCTGATCCATTTTGTATTCACCAATCTGTGCCATAAAACTCATCTCCCTTCCAGTGTGTAATGCATGCTTTCCCATTTTCTAGACCACGCGCGGTTCCCTTGACCCTGCGCACCTAGTGATCAACTCTTGTAGTCCCTTAACTACCTTATTATTGTGCAGCAGTTTCATGCATGTCTCTAAAAAGGTAGTAAGCATAGAAGGATCCATTACTGGCTTTGGTTGATCCTTACTACCTGAAGTAGAGGCCTTCACGAAGCTCTTCTTAGCTTCCATAAACATCTCCTTTGCACATTCCAAGTCAAACTTAGGCTCCTTTATAAGAGCCTTGCGAACCCATGTATCTTCCTCGGGCTGCTTCCCCTTATCTTCCCCTGCGTTCACACCACTTCTGAGCCCCATTCCTCCTCGTCCTCGACCTCGCCCCTGAAATCCAGTGCACACCATCCCCGCGGCTGGTTCAAGGCCTCGCATTTTTGTCTGCATTCTATATGCTGGGGTTCGCTCCATCATCAACTCGTAGTTGTGACAAGTACGCTCGTAGTGGCCCACCAACCTACATAAATTACAAAACAGCTGTTGCGGAGTCTGTGTATACTTTTGCAACAGATGACAATTGTCCGTCATGTGTTTTCCATCTATCTAATAGATCGCACACCATAATGAGGGGGTCGTACTCAGCCATGCATGTGCTTCTGGTCTCAACAGCATCGGTCCCCCTCCTGCCAAGTAGTTCACGAATACTGGATAGTGATCCTTGTCATGGCCCTGACCTTTTCATTTTATACACCATACTTCATCTCGCGCCTCTGGCCACGGTGCCCTATTTTTCTTCAAACTCTGCATCTCCAAGCATAGATTTTATAGTTGCACGTGGATTTGTTGAACTCCTAGCCCTGGATCCTATATCATTGTTTCATGTAACCTCATCGCCATTTCCAATGCTTCGGCCTGGGTTGAAAGATTTTGTTGTGATAGCACTGTCCTTAAGTGGGGTGTCAGAGACGCCACAAACCACGTGCGGTGCTACACATCCATTAGCGTCATATTAGCCTTGTCGATCATACTCTTCAGCCGCTGATCCAAATCCCATGGGGTCTCGCATGGAAGCATCATGATCTCCTTAAATCCGATGATTGATTGTGTTTCTAATTTCAGCCGGCTAAATGCTCTGTTCAGCGCACTCGGGATCTTCGCTATTCCTGCATTTGGGTGATGATTCAAGTGCTTGATATACCATGTCAATGCGTGATCCTGTAACTCACTCACCCATGTAGCCTTCTGTTGAAGCCCCGAAAATCAGGTCTACAACAAGGGGTATACCCACCCGGTCCGAACCTTGGTTAGCAACTCCTTTTCCGTTTGGTATAGTGGGTCCGACTGGGCATATGGGACCAGTTTCTCAATTTATGTGTGTGTGTGTGTGTGTGTGTTGAGAATTGATATTTCCTTCCTAATAATTTCTAAGTAAAATTCTTTTATTCTAAATCTAATGTAATTGTATTCTAATGAACAGAAATATATAATTCTAAAACTAACCCAGGATTTAATCTTTCAGTTATGCGATCTAAAATAATTTCAAATGGAAATTGGTAATAAAGATCATTCAATTGCTATGAGAAAGGAATTCAATAAAGATAAACCATTTCTTATAAAAAGTTAGACGAAACAGTTGTGACAAACATATCGCATAATAAATCACTCATATATTAAGCAAAAATAAATAGCTATCACTGTACAGAAGTGCCAAATGATAACTCAAGCATTCAAGCGTTCATATATAAATAACTGAACATGAATATCACCTTAACACATAAGCAGAAATAGTTAAGAGATAAAAGTACCATTTATAACTAGTTCTACTCATGAGCTTCAGCAATAATGATTTATTTCTTCTTAATCCAACATCTACTAAGAGTACAAAAGTGAAACATCAGTAGTAGATATTAAACACAGATATCAATAAATCCTGTTCCATTCATTCATCAAAACCTACTCGGAGGGTGCAAAAGTGCATGTTCTGAGGACAAGTTTTTGACAAATTTCAGGACCCATCTCTAAATGCATGAGAAGGGTTTAAATACCACTAGCTAAATCTAAAAATAATTTATGACAAAAATGTAGGATATGGTTTAAATGACCATCCTCATTTCAGGAAAAAATAAAGAAAAATTAAAACTAAAAGTGAATATAAAACTAAAACTAGCAACTAACTATCTATGTATATGTTCCTTGTAGTCACAAGCGTTTGGCATTTGCTTGAGGAGAGTTGGCTGGCTGAATTCCGACTTTAGCTGTCCTGCGAAAATGGAATCGGCAAGTGTTAGCACCATCTTCTCGACATAGTTAATGATACATTTGAGAGTCATGCATTGGCTGTGTGGTTTTACCAAGTACGTCCAGTAAGAATCCTAATTCAATTTGGTTAACCTTTTGATGGACTCTGCTCTTTCTTGAGCCTTCTCTCTCCAGCTTGTCTATAGATGTTGTACATTTGGTAAATACCCTGGAATGGTCTCTGATATTAGATTTTCCCTGTGTAAATTTTCATTGATGCAGTCAATGACATTATTTGCTGTTGTGGCTGCTTCTTCTGTCACTTCTTCTGCTTTCCTGATCTGTGCATCCCACTTGTTAAAGAGAATTTCTTTGTGGGTTTCATTGATTATGGGTGTGCTTGCCTTTTTCCCTTCTTTTGATTCCTGCAAAGCCAAATATTCAGTAATTATTTTATCGATTAAATCGTAATCATGTCGCAAGTCTACGACTTGATTAGTAATTTTGTCGCTTATCTCACAGTGAGAGCTCCATTGCGATATTCTTTGGCACAATGTTTCTTATTGCTACAGGAGTTGATCATTTAAGGAAATTTATTCTGTGACAAATTCTGTAAGCTTAGGATCTTCCTTATGCATCTCTTGCATAACCTGTAACTGTTTTTCTCTTTCGGCCAAACTATTCTGATATCCTAGCTGCATTTGTTGAAAGTCCTGTTGTAATATTTCTAGTTGTTTCTATGCTTCATTGTTGGCATTGGCTTGGTGTAGCTATTGCTGCAAAATATGTATTTGATATTCCTTTTCTTTCAGTAATTTCCATACCTCAGATGCTTTATCAATGGTTGCAGAAGCATATGCTCCTGTGATCTGAGATAATTTAGTGAGATTTTCAGTAGGGTCAGTGGTAGGATCTTGCCAAAGGATGTCTAACTGCTCTGCATCAAAAGAGATCATGCTTTCCAATTTCCTTTTATTTCTTTGTCTTCTTACCACTGCCTTATGCTGTAGACTATAAAATACATCAAGAGGAGGAATTTCCTCTATTTTGAGCATAAGTTCAGAAGATGGGGTAATGGGAATATGTTCCATTTCTGGAACATTGCTGATTGTCCCTGTGACTGTATCATCCACTGTCTATACATTGCCTTTAGGTGGCTTTGTGCTTTGTCCCTCAATATTTATTAAGTCATTGAATGTCCCCCATTCTTTATCCAGCTCAATTCTGACTGATGGTGGCTAAACGATGAGAGGGGGAGGATATACCCGTAGAGAAGTCAAAAGCTGTTATTTTGGGCGCTCCTTAAATTGGGTAGTATCCCTTACTAACCCTTTGCTTTTATTATGGTCACTCTCGGACCTCTTGGAGTGTTCTGACGTTTATTTCCCAGACTTAGATTTAGACCTGTCTGTGCCTGAACTTCCAGTGAGACTGATACTGGGAGTTGGTTCCCTTACTGGTTCCAAGCATAATTTATCCATATGGATATTAGCTAACCTCCTCTCTCTGTACATTTTAAACTCTTGAAATTTTGCTGGAGGAAATCGCATTTGGGCCGAATGCAGAACTTCTTTAAGCGTACTTTTCGGTTGAAACATATCATAAAAAAGATCATCTTCTTTGGAAAACACTTTTATTTTGACTGTAGTAGTGAAATTCTTAACGATATCAAAAGGGTTGAACGGTCTTCCTGGAAATTTGAGCAATCGTAGACATCACATGTTGTCTACTTCTTTGAATGCATGGCCTAAATCAAATAGTGAAAAGGCCCCACAAGCCACAAGAAACTACGTCCAAATGGCCTTCTTCTCCGAACCATCTCGCGACAGGGAGCATATCGACCTCCACTTCGGGAGAAAATCTTGGAGCATCTTTATCATACAACATTTTGTATAGAGGCAACATAATTCCATGACAAATCTTGTAGAAATATGGAATGAACTTGGAATCCCATAATTATTTGTGATAAATATGAATGGGTAAGGGATCCTAAGTAGTCCATATCCAGCCCATTAGAGGAAACTTGGAAATATAACAGATTGCATCCATCACATAGGCAAATAAGTAGAAAGGGGGATAAATCCTCTGAGTAGTAGATCTTTTGGACCAGTAATTCAAAATGGCTGTGGCTAAATTGTCGGACAATAACTTAGCCCAATCCACAATAGTATCATTAGTGGCAGCATCCAATAATGGTAGCCATTCAGATGAAAATTTGCTAGCGTCTGGCTTTCCAAAAAGTCTATAGAGCATAGCAGCAGCAAAGAAATATGGGGAGGTGAGAGAACCAGTACTATACATACCATGCTTATCTTTTTTAAGTGGTTCGTCCCTTCTTAACCAGTCTTTGGTGTATTCTGCTAAATCTTCATTTTCTTTAGTGAACTTCTCCATGAACTATTTGTTATAAGTCGCCTGTGGCTCTAGTAAATGATACATGAGCCTCAAATCTTGTGGAGTGAATGAGCCAATGAGTCCTTGACCCTGAGTCTTAAATTGTTTGTTTGTGATATCAGCACTATCTAGTACCCATTTGACCATGTCCGTGTATGGCAGAATCTTGGGCCTCGCCGCTATCCGGTGCAAGAATGAACATGCTAGTTCTATAATAGACGCCTCAGATGACCCACGTGAATCTACAGTTGCTGTAACCTCCATTACTCTGGGATTTTCTTCCTCGAGTAAGTTGTGCATGCTTTCCCAAGTAGTAACACCAGCATCTCTATTGCAGGTTGTGTCTGTGTATAAGGGCGTCATTTCTTTATCTTCAGAACTCGGAGCTTTATGCTTCTTTCCCATAATATTCTGAACACTACTATGTATACTTTTCTGCTCTTCGCTATTGCAGTTTACAAATGAGGCAAGAGTAACGATAAGAAAAAGGTGATGGGAAAGCTTTAAATGCCGAAAACATATAAAACATATCACCTTACGTGAAATGGCTTTTTGATTAGATCAAAACCAAATTTCATTAATGATTACCAACTAACTTATTAATTAACATTATGCGCATAACTGGGCATTTGTTTATGGGAAAAACTTTTTCGAACGACGAGCCCTGTAGATCCGCTATAAGGTGATTTTGCGGTTTGCTTTGCAATATCGCTAATCCGTTGTGTGGCAATCATCCATTAATGTGTTTTCTGCGTAATGCGATTTGCGAGATGCGCCATCGCATATCGGTGCTTTGAGGCATTTCGCCTTAAGTGATATTTGAGGCATGCGATGCGATGAGTATCTTTTAGTGCGTGATTTTGCATTGCGATTTCGCAGTCTTATGATTCCGCTTGTAGGAAGGCATCCATTACCTTTTAGCGATGTGACACTTTTTATTGAGAGAGTGGTTTTATTTGAATTTTATCATAAAACTTAAGTCTTTTTAGATTTTTCAGGTATTCTCCTAAGTTTTGGATAGTAAGTTTTATTCAAAAAGGGAATACAAGCACTAATTTATTTATTTTTATTTTTTTTGAATAAGGGTCCCCACTTATTTAGTATTAGTAATAAAACTAAATAAGAAGGGGGGTTGTTGCTGGCTACAAAAATTAGCGATTCACTTGGAAGAACCAGTTATCTCTACTTTTCTTTTGAATTTTATAGACTTCCAAAACATAAGCTTTTCTAGAAAATAAAGCTTTATTATGGAAACATAAAGTACATCACGCTTTCAGCTGTCAATGATAGTTTGTTTCTTCTATGTTAACTTTGGTTATTTACTTCTTAGAGCTAGTCATTGTATCTACATCAGTGACTACTTGGTTTATAAAGATAAAAACAAAGGCTTCTCTGTAAATCAGTTTTAAATATGCTCATTTGTTGTAGGTAGAGCCTCTACTGCCAGCAAGCATTTATAGCCTCGACAGGGTTACCTATTACCCAGCAATGATCCTGTGTCCTACTTGGAGAAATATACAATTTTCAAAGGGAAATCCATATCCACACTTATTGCTTTTATTTTCTTTTAATTCTTAAAGAACAATGCCTTGGTTTGGTAGCCAAATTATGACAGTGCCACTCACTTGATTTATAACTTTGCTAAACAAGCTGGCTTGTGATGAGACCCCTTGTCTTTTGATTGCAACAATCTCGAGTCATTGCCCTGTTGTGGTATGCAGTTTTGGCAAAGTCAGCAAGCTATAATGTTTATGATCATGATAAGTCGGCTCGTGATGAGACCTCTTATTCTTTAAGTCAAAGTGTATCGCTGGATTATTCCTTGAAGCTCGTAATTCCCTAGGTGGGGAGGATGTAATTGTTTCCTTAAGAATAACTCTAGATGACAATGGTAGAGTTTTTGGAAAGAGCTTTTCTACAAAGAATCTTCATTTTGTTATTGATACCTTTCATTTGACTGATATAAAACAAATTCCCACTAAAGGTTGCCTTTTATCAAAATTTACAAGGTTGAAACTAGTATCATTTTCAGACTTATAGCCTTTGACTGTATTTTTCAATAATAATGACCAATTTTCTAAATCAGTTCTATTTATACAAGCGAAAAACAAAATATAAAAGAAATACTTGTCTTTTTGTGAATTCCAAATGTAACTATTTACAGCTGGTTTTATTATCAAAATAAAGGAAAAACTACTTTACAAAAATAGAAGAATGATCTCCCATGGAAAGTATTTTTTGAGGATCTGTTCGTTAACAGGTAAAGATTCTCTTTTTCCTGTTAAATCTTGTAACATAAAAGTAGATGGACCTATGATTTCTGCAATTTGGAAAGGGCCAAGCCACATTCGTTGAAATTTCGTATGTTTGCCCTTTTCCTCATGAGCCTTATCCCATTTTAAAACTAGATCTCCAACCTGAAAGTCCTTTCTGGATATCATGTTTGAATCAAAAGAAGCTTTTACTAATGCTTGGTGATGAGCATCAATTATTTTAGCTTGTTCTCATTGCTGTTCTAGCTTAAGGATTTGCAGCTGCCTTAGTTGTAAGCAAGAAGTTGGTGTTTCATCAATATATTGAACTAAGGCCAAAGAGGGAATCGCTAGATGAGTTGGAAAGTCTACTTCTTTCCCATAAACTAAATTAAAGGGAGAAGTGCCAATGGAGGCTTTCTGCATTATTCGGTCTTCCCATAGAACATATATTAAGGATTTGTACCAATTCTTATGAATTTGATCAATGGTTCACTTAATGATTCTGATTAAGTTTTTATTCGTTGATTCAGCTAAACCATTCCCCTATGGGTAATAATTGGCAGAGTATTTAAGCTTAAAACCTCTTTTGAGTGCAAATTCAATCATAGCATTGCTAGAAAAATATGATGCATTATCAAACATCAAAGAAGAGGGTAGACCAAACCTAGTGATTATGAACTGATCTATGAAATCAATGATGTTTTCAGCATTAGCTGTCTTGAGAGGAACTGCTTCTACCCATTTAGTAAAATAATCTGTAGCTATAAGGATATACCTATGTTGTTTAGAAGAGTGAGGAATGATCTCACCTATTATATCCAATCCCCATTGATCAAAAGGTTGCTCAATATTGACTGGTTACAAAGACAATGATGGTTTCTTTTGTCTCCCGGCAACAGTTTGACAAACTTGACATTTCCTTAAATAGCTATGTGCGTCTTTGAATAGTGTAGGCCAGTAATATCTAGCACGCAGGATTTTATGTGCTTTAGCATCTCCAGCATAATGTCCACCTGCTAGCCCATCGTGAAGTTCCTGCAACACTTTTTCAACTTCAAATTTCTCAAGACATCTAAGGAGGACAAAATCGTAATTCATCCTAAAAAGTACATCATTCACGAGCTGATATTGTTTAGCCTTCAACCTTAGGGCTCTTTTCTTTGTATAATATAGGTTTGAAGGAGCATATCCATTTTTTAGATAAAATATGATATCAGCGTATAATGATTCAATATCGTTTAGGCTTACCTCATACATGTGTACTTCTAAAGATGGTATTTTGGAAATAAGCGATGCTCCAGCTAGCATTTTGCAAAAGGTCTTAACCTTTTACAATATTTGCTGGTTTAATTTCAGCGTCGTATTCTTGTAAGGCAGTAACCCAGTTGGCTCTTTTCTCACCCACGTCATTCTGTACTAAGAGATTTCTTACCGCTGGAAATGGTACTATGATTTTTGTATGGGTTTTAAGCAGAAATGATCTCAAATGTTTGATTGTATTGAAAACAATGTAAGCTTGTTTCTTGACATCTGAATAATTTAATTCAGCCCCTTGTAGATTGGAACTGAAAAAAGCAATTGGGGCTTCCACCTTGTCTTGATTTGCTTGAGTGAGTATCGCAGCATATGATCTGCTAGATCCAAATGTATATAAAATGAAAAGATCGGAAAAAATTGGAGTTGCTAAGGATGGAGCGTTAACAATCACTTGTTTAATCAAATTGAATGCTTCATATTCCTCTTGGCCCCATTTGAAGATTGAATTCTTTTAACAAATCTAGAACAAATCTCTTAACAAAATTAATCTGACCAAGGAAGGATTGCATAGCTTTCTTGTTGTGAGGCAAGGGTATTTTAGAAATCTCCTTGATTCTATCAAGATCAATATGGATTCCAGATTTTGACACTATAAATCCAAGAAGTTTTCCTTCACTTAATGCAAAAAAGGCTTTTTTTGGGTTAAGTGAAATTCCATACCTGTGGCAACGTTGGACGATCTGTTTTAAATCTCTGAGATGATTACCTCATTTTTTGGAATATACAGTTATATCATCTAAGTATATTACTACTGATTTGTTTACTAATCCCTTAAATGTGATGTCCATGGCTCTTTGAAATGTGGCGCCAGTGTTGATCAGACCGAAAGGCATCTTTTGATATGCATAAGTACCCGATTTGGTTCTGAACGTGGTCTTTAATTAATCGTCGGGATGGACCAAAACTTAGTTGTAGCTAGAGAAACCATCTAAAAAAGACATTAATTCTAATCCTGCAACTGCCTGTACTATTTGCTCCATGGGAGGCAATGGAAAATTATCCTTTTGGCAAGCTTTGTTAAGATTTCGAAAGTCAATGAAAATTCTAAAGTCTCCGTTTTTGTTTCTAACGGGAACCATATTGGAAACCCATTTAGAATTTCGAACGGGAAAAATGATTTTGGCTTTCAATAACTTATTGAGCTTGGATGTGATCTAGTTTTCTAGATTAGGATGGATCTTTCTCAGCTTTTGCTGGACAGGTTTTTCATCGTTTATCATTGGGATGGTATGTTGAATGATAGAAGTGTCGTAAGTATTAAGTTCATCGTAGTTCCAGGAAAAGACGCTTTTGTATTGTTTCAGGAGATGAACATATGCTAATCTTTCTTCATGGGCTAGGCTAAGACCTAGATTGATATTCTGTGGCTTGGTATCAAATCCTAGATTTACTAATTCATAGTTCAGAGTTGAACCTTGAAGTTTTGAATTGGTAGATCTTTTGAATCGATCTTTCAAATCATATAAGTCTTCCAATTTGACTACTAACTTTGTCATAGCATTATTAGTGCTATCTTGTTGCAATTGTTTATCATGTTGGTCCTCATCTATTATCTAATTGGTGTAAGATCCCTCTGATGTGAGGAAGCTTACAATATCAAGATCATCGTTGAAAATTCTCCAATTGGTAATGTTATCAGGAATTGAGGGTCTAAATATTAATTTGATTGAAAATGTATCAGGGCTATAGTCTTATGAGGGAATGAGCTTGGAAGCTACGTTTGCCAAGAGGTCAGCACTAGCATTTTGGAGTCTTGGAATTGATGAAATATTGAATGCTATAAAATTTTCAGCCAAATCTTGTAATAAAGATTGATAATGCTTCAAATGACCTAATAGACAATGTATAGTATTTCATACCTGTCTGATAACAATTTCAGAATATTCGAAAACTTGTAGATATTTGATATCTAATTCAATTGCTTTGTATAATCCTTGGACTAAAGCCTCATATTCTGCAGTATTATTGGTGCAATCAAACTCGAGTCTACAAGTTAGCATAGTTTTGTTTCCCTATGGACTGATTAATACACATTTTGCTCCTGCTCATTCGTTAGACTTAGAACCGTCAAAAAATAACTTCCAAAATAAATATTTATTTACAAGACTATCTATGAAATTAACACATTTAGAACTATCTATTTGAGAAAAAAATTCTACTTGAGATAAAACAGAATGTTCTAAGTAAGGTGAAGTGATGAGCCTAAAAAATGGATAATTATATGGGCTCATTCAACCTCCTAATTCGACTTAATCCACCATTCTCATTAGTTTATTGCATGTTTTTTATTATATTTATGCTAATATAGTGAATTGGGTTAGTTATTATGCCAACAAGTCTAATGTGTGCCTTATGCAGTCTTTTTGGTCAATTTGGAGACAAAATCAAAGGTTTAAATGAGCACTTGGCGGCCAAATTCATGGAGAGGATTTTTAGGAAGGTGTCCCCTTCATTTATGGGCCCTTACCTCGAATTCTCCACCATCATCTCGGAGTTCTAGGGCCACCAAATCAATTATCACAAGGGCAACCAAGCAAGTTAAGTAGGACTGTTGTTAACTGCAAGTTGTGGGCAGCCGAGTCCCTAAATTTTAGGAGGACTGTTGGGGTCCTCAATTTGTATAAATAAGAGGGCTTAGGGCCTCATTTCAATTAGTCACTTTGTAGGCAGAAGTTAGCTAGTTTGTATTTCGGTTTTTAGTCATTTTTTAGGTAGTAGTTTAGCTCTCTATTTCAGCACATTTTCAAGTTTTCCTTGTGGACATTTTTTGGAATGTAACTATTCTTTGATCAATAAAGATGAATCCAGCTTTGCACCAAATCTAATCTCTCTTAGGAGGCTATAGCTCTTGGGGTTGGGCCCATCTCAAGTGCCCAGTACCTCCTTTGTATACTTTCATGTGTCTTTGCTACTTTCTTAGAATAAAATCTGTTATTTAGATTAAAATATTGCTTTGTTACTTAGGTCATTTTTGATGATTAAAATAGCTTTTCATGTTCAGATTTACTTGATAGGTTAATCACAGGGAAGATCTTCATAAAAAGGCTACCAAGAACCTTGGATCTCACCTCCTCCTCAGTGGAATCATGAGCTGGGACCAAGGTGACCTTGCTGCCACCAAAAACGTTGTTTTGCTTTGTCATGCAATCCTTAGTGTTGGAATTCTCATTTGCAGACGCTGATATTAGTTGTGTTTAAATGCTTCAGTTTATGATTGCTTAGTTGAATATTTATTTCACGTATTTCATTTCGAATAAACTTCTGTTCATTTCCTTTTGCTGTTACTTAGGTCAGATTAGAGTGAAGTAACTAGGTCATAGGTTTTCTAAGTGTTTGTTTGTTCAGTTTGAAAAATAACTTGCAGAGCACCTATCATACTTCTCCATATGCCCATACTCCATCCAACCTACCTGTTTCATCCTCCATTTTATATCCTTGCCTTACCTTTGCCACGTTCCCTCACGTTGACCTACTTTCCATATTATTGTGTAGCATTGCCATATCTCTCCTTGAACAAATCCAACCGTCCTTATCACTCCTCAGCTCCATCCACCAAAACCTGGACCTCCTCACACCATTATCTCACCTCCATACCCACTCCTTCATCTTTCTCCCTCCATCCATCCTCCAAAATCCCATTTCTGAACATCCTGTAGAAAATTACAGACATCCTATAGAAATTCCAAAACATCCTGTAGAACCCCTGCAGACTTCCTGTAGAATCTCACGAAAGCAGTTCCTTGATAGCCAAACTATGTGAAACTCTCTAGAAGGGTGCTAGGGACCCCTTAGGCCCTCTTCTAACCTTTCCCACCTCCTGAAAGCATTTTTTCTCACCAATCCACCTCTGCACAGTAAAAAAAAGTTAAAGCACATGCACGATAATTCTGACAACTTATTCAAAAATACAAAAGGATGTTTTCTTCAGATAGTGATAACTTAGACACATGCATTTTACCTTCCTAGAAGTCACTGGCATATCTTTCAGTAGCTTGCATCCTCTTTTTCGCATCAGTAGGGCTAGCTGGTAAAATTAGGGTTTGCTAGGGTTTGCATTTCCTTTCAGCTTTCCAGTTTCTTTCTGCAAGTAGATTAGCTTCCCTTGAGTTAGCTTTCGTCCATCAGTTAAAAAGCTTCTTCTTAGAGCTCATATAAGTTGGCTTAAGCCCCTAGCGGACTTGTGCCAGCTGACCAAGTGACAGTTGCGGCAAGAGCTAGTACTTGTGCATACAGCACCATCGCTTCC
>APFE030351481.1:122647-166168 GCA_000404065.3 Pinus taeda
TCAAGTGCCCAGTACCTCCTTTGTTTACTTTCATGTGTCTTTGTTGCATTCTTAGAATAAAATCTGTTATTTAGATTAAAATATTGCTTTGTTACTTGGATCGTTTTTTATGATTAAAATATCTTTGCATGTTCAGATTTACTTGATAGGTTAATCACAGGGAAGATCTTTAGAAAAAAGCTACCAAGCACCTTGGATCTCACCTCCCCCTCAGTGGAATCATGAGCTGGGACCAAGGTGACCTTGTTGCCACCAAAAATGTTGTTTTGCTTTGTCATGCAATCCTTAGTGTTGGAATTCTCATTTGCAGACGTTGATATTAGTTGTGTTTAAATGCTTTGGTTTATGATTGCTTAGCTGCATAGTTATTTCACATATTTCATTTCGAATAAACTTCTGTTCATTTACTTTTGTTGTTACTTAGATCAGATTAGAGTGAAGTAACTAGGTGATAGGTTTTCTAAGTGTTTGTTTGTTCAGTTTGAAAAATAGCTTGCAGAGTGCCTATCATACTTCTCCATCTGCCCATAATCCATCCAATCTACCTGCTTCATCCTCCATTTCAGATCCTTGCCTTACCTTTGCCACGTTCCCTCACGTTGGCCTACTTTCCATATTATTGTGTAGCATTGCCTTATCTCTCCTTGAACAAATCCAACTGTCCTTATCACTCCTCAGCTCCATCCACCAAAACCTGGACCTCCTCACACCATTATCTCACCTCCATACCCACTTCTTCATCTTTCTCCCTCCATCCATCCTCCAAAATTCCATTTCTGAACATCCTGTAGAAAATTACAAACATCCTGTAGAAATTCCAGAACATCCTGTAGAAACCCTGCAGACTTCTTGTAGAAGCTCACGAAAGCGGTTTCTTGATAACCAAACTCTGTGAAACTCTTTGGAAGGGTTCTGGGGACCCCTTAGGCCCTCTTCTAACCTTCCCAACCTCCTGCAAGCATTTTCTCTCACCGATCCACCTCTGCACAGTCAAAAAAAGTTAAAGCACATGCACGATAATTCTGACAACTTATTCAAAAATACAAAAAGATGTTTTCTTCAGATAGTGATATCTTAGACACATGCATTTTACTTTCCTAGAAGTCACTGGCATCTCTTTCAGTAGCTTGCATCCTCTTTTTCGCATCAGTAGGGCTAGCTGGTAAAATTAGGGTTTGTTAGGGTTTGCATTTCCTTTCAGCTTTTTAGTTTCTTTCTGCAAGTAGATTAGCTTCCCTTGAGTTAGCTTTCGTCCATCAGTTAAAAAGCTTCTTATCAGAGCTCATAGAAGTTGGCTTAAGCCCCTAGCGGACTTGTGCTAGCTGACCAAGTGACAGCTGCGACAAGAGCTAGTACTTGTGCATACAACATCGTTGCTTCCAAGTTTGTTATGAACTACCGGGTTCATAAAATTAAAGGGAGTCCCAGGAGTTGCAACATTATTGCTGCAACACTGGGGCCCACCATGAAGTATGAGCATTAAAATTTCCTAAGAAAGAATCAACAGAATAGTTGCCAATTATATTGTTGTTGTATGCTACAGGTTCATTTTCTCCTTCCAATTCTGTTACTATGTATTTCTAATGTCTTTCTCACTCAACATTTATTTGATTTGGTTTACCATTGTAAGGGAGCCACATATGCGACCAATCGGTTGCAAAGTATCCATGAAGTTTTTCAGACCAATCTCTGCTAAGAATTAAGCCATAAAATTCTTGAATATCTGCAACTAAATGTTGATAACTTGACATACCTTTGGATTAGATGATAGCCTTATGGTAACCTGATTTAGTTCGCCGATCACTTCAACTTGCGACTGATCCAGCTGAACTATGCGCACTTCCTCCAATTAAAGCGATATCATTTGGATCAAATTTATTAGTCACATTAGTTGGAGGTCTTCCCATCTCATGGGAAGCTTGCGAGATTACAGCGGTGGGCAGAGGTGCAACTGGTACTGCATGTAACTCTTTCAAAAGTACCTTTTGCTGATGTTTTAACTTGCTCAATTCATAAAAAGTGATGTTAGCCCTAGTCTTCTTCATGTCTTCTATGATATTATACTCCATCTCATCAGAAACAATCAATGTTTTAGATGGAGTTAGTGGATCTATTTGGACTGGGCTTGTTTGAGTCGCTTTTGGTGATGTTTTCTTAGCTACGACTTTATCCTTAGTCATTGAGCTTGCGCTCTTTGGCTTAGCAGTAGGTTGTGGAGGATCGAGTTGATTTCTACTTCTAGTACTAACCGCAGATGCCTCTTGATCCTCTTCATCTAGGAGGATGAAATCCCACATACCCTGTACTTCTACGACTTCTTCTTCATCGGTAGGTTCTTTAGTAGCAATTTCCTCTTCTTCTTCTTCTGATTCAGCATTTGTAATAGCATTGGGAGGCTTTGAATCAGTCGAAGGATTTCTTCTATAAGGCTTGTACGACATTTAAGAAGAAGTCTCTACTACTTGCTTCTTAATGTTAACCATTTCATTAGACATGGTTTTCAACACTTTCTGCAATCGTTCTAAATCGAATGGGTCTTTCGATTTTTTCTTTGGATCTTCTTTAAAAGTAACCATCTTAGATTTTCATTCATCAACAATGTTTTTCTTTTCTAAGGCTATGATACGTTTCTCTACCGCTATTGCTTTCTTCATATTGTCAGCTAAAGTTGTTTTGTTAGCCCTATCAATGAAGATTGCTATGTTTGATGGTAGAACTGATATGTACCATTCACTTCGAACTTCTTCGCTAGGCTTGGAAGTGATAGGAATTTTATTCAACAGTTTGTTGAAACATGAGTTAAAATCTTTGATAGGTTCCCTTGACTCATCCCTAAGGTTAGACAGGTCAATGATTAGTGTCGTAGTAGACCTATCATCACCGAACTTAGTCAAGAATTGTTCTTGGAAAATATCCCAACTAGTAATAGATTCGGATGGTAATGAGAAATACCATGATCCGGCTGCTCCTTGCAAAGTGTAAGGAAAGAGCTGGACAATAGTGTCTTCATTAGTAACCTCATTGAGATTTATAGATAACATAAAGTTGTTTATATGTTCTTCCACTGGCATGCATGTTTCAGGATTAAACTTAGGCAGCCATTTTTCAAGATGGGCTGGTATTTGACTCAAGGGTGCAGGCATTAAGACTGCCCTTGGGTTACTCCATGGAGATTGGGCCATCGTTGAACTACTAAAGGAGGAAAGCACAGAAGATGATCCCTGCGGTTGGGAATATGAGGATATTACAATTCCAGATGATTGAGAAGGAGATGTGGAAGTTCTAGTGGACTGGTGGATGATAATTTGAAGTGGAGGGGTGGATGGTTGACTTTGCGATGGAGAGGTTAAGATGGATGATGATGACGAAAGAGTCTCGCTATCAGACCCTTTAGGCCATTTCCTTGCTCTCTTCCTTGTAGGTACAGGTAACTCACTTGGCTCAATACCAAACGTTTTGCTCTTCAATCTGGTACGAGGATGTGTAGGGTTATATTGCGAAGTCACACTACCTTGAGATTTTTTAGATATTTGGGGTGATATAGAAAATCGTTGAAGTTTATGGATCAAAGATTCAACTTCAGGAGGTTCAATAGTAGATTTCTTTGAAATATTCGGGTTTGTGGTAGTGGTTGTTGTTTTATCGACTTCTTTCTCAAGATTTAAGGATTCTAAATGTGACAGAGAAGTTGGGGGACATGGTGAGGGTGATTTACTCTCAGAATGGTATTTAGATTTATATTCACTTGCCATTCACATTTTGGGGCCCTCCTTCTAGCACCAAATATGTTTAAGCCCCAAAAATTGGGTCTACAATGAGGGGGATACCCACCCGGTCGGGACCTTGGTCAGCAGCTCCTTTTCCGTTTGGTATAGTGGGTCTGACTGGGGATATGGGACCAGTTTCCCAATTTATGTGTGTGTGTGTTGAGAATTGATATTTCTTTCCTAATAATTTCTAAGTAAAATGATTTTATTCTAAATCTAATGTAATTGTATTCTAATGAACAGAAATATCTAATTCTAAAACTAACCCAGGATTTAATCTTTCAGTTATGTGATCTAAAAAAATTTCAAATGGAAATTGGTAATAAATATCATTCAACTGTTATGAGAAAATAATTCAATAAAGATAAACCATTTCATATAAAAAGTTAGACGAAACAGTTGTGACAAACATATCACATAATAAGTCACTCATATATTAAGCATAAATAAATAGCTATCACCATACAGAAGTGCCAAATGATAACTCAAGCATTCAAGTGTTCATATATAAATAACTGAACATGAATATCACCTTAACACATAAGCAGAAATAGTTAAGAGATAAAAGTACCATTTATAACTAGTTCTACTCATGAGCTTCAGCAATAATGATTTATTTCTTCTTAATCCAACATCTACTAAGAGTACAAAAGTGCAACATCAGTAGTAGATATTACACACAGGTATCAATAAATCCTGTTCCATTCATTCATCAAAACCTCCTCGGAGGGTGCAAAATTGCATGTTCTGAGGACAAGTTTTTGACAAATTTCAGGACCCTTCTCTAAATGCATGAGAAGGGTTTAAATACTACTAGCTAAATCTAAAAATAATTTATTACAAAAATATAGGATGCGGTTTAAATGATCGTCCTCATTTCAGGAAAAAATAAAACTAAATTAAAACTAAAACTGAATCTAAAAGTAAAACTGGCTACTAACTATCTACGTATCTATTCCTTGTAGTCACAAGCATTCAGCATTTGCTTGAGGAGAGTTAGCTGGCCGACTTCCGACTTTAGCTGTCTTGCGAAAACGGAATTGGCAAGTGCTAGCGCCATCTTCTCAGCAGAGTTAATGATACATTTGAGAGTCATGCACTGGCTGTGTGGTTTTACCAAGTACATCCAGTAAGAATCCGAATTCAATTTGGTTATCCTTTGGATGGACTTTGCTCTTTCTTGAGCCTTCTGTCTCCAGCTTGTCTGTAGATTTTGTACATTTGGTAAATACCCTGGAGTGGTCTCTGATATTAGATTTGCCCTGTGTAAATTTTCATTGATGCAGTCAATGACATTATTTCTTGTTGTGGCTACTTCTTCTGCCACTTGTTCTGCTTTCCTGATCTATGCATCCCACTTGTTAAAGAGCATTTCTTTGTGGGTTTCATTGATTATGGGTGTGCCTGCCTTTTTCCCTTCTTCTGATTCCTGTGAAGTCAAATATTCAGTAATTCTTTTATCGATTAAACCGTAATCATGTCGCAAGTCTACAACTTGATTAGTAATTTTGTCGCTTATCTCGCAATGAGAGCTCCATTGCTATATTCTTTGGCACAATGTTTCTTATTTCTGCAGGAGTTGATCATTTAAGGAAATTAATTCTATGACAAACTCTGTAAGCTTAGGATCTTCCTTATGCATCTCTTGCATAACCTGTAACTGTTTTTCTCTTTTGGCCAAACTGTTCTGATATCCTAGCTGCATTTGTTGAAAGTCTTGATGTAATCTTTCTAGCTGTTTCTGTGCTTCATTGTTGGCATTGGCTTGGTGTAGCTGTTGCTGCAAAATCTGTATTTGATCTTCCTTTTCTTTCAATAATTGCCATACCTCAGATGCTTTATCAATGGTCACATAAGCATATGCTCCTACGATCTGAGATAATTTAGTGAGATTTTCAGTAGGGTCAGTGGTAGGATCTTGCCAAAGGATGTATAACTACTCTGCATCAAAAGAGAGCACACTTTCCAATTTCCTTTTCTTTCTTTGTC
Source organism: Pinus taeda (assembly GCA_000404065.3). Classification (NCBI taxonomy): domain Eukaryota; kingdom Viridiplantae; phylum Streptophyta; class Pinopsida; order Pinales; family Pinaceae; genus Pinus; species Pinus taeda. Next base: position 128,404 of record APFE030351481.1, read on the forward strand.
TTCTTACCACCGCCTTATGCTGCGGACTATAAAATACATCAAGAGGAGGAATTTCCTCTATTTTGAGCATAAGTTTAGAAGATGGGGTAATGGGAATATGTTCCATTTCTGGAACATTGTTGATTGTCCCTGTGACTATATCATCCACTGTCTGTACATTACTTTCAGGTGTCTTTGTGCTCTGTCCCTCAATATTGATTAAGTCATTAAATGTCTCCCATTCTTTATCCAGCTCAGTTCTGACTGATGGTGGCTGGACGATGAGAGGGGGAGGATATACCTGTAGAGAAGTCAAAACCTGTTGTTCTGGGCGCTCCTTAGACTGGGTAGTATCCCTTACTGACCCTTCACTTTTATTATGGTCACTCTCGAACCTCTTGGAGTGTTCCAACGTTTCCTTCCTAGACTTAGATTTAGACCTGTCTGTGCCTGAACTTCCACTGAGACTGATATTGGGAGTTGGTTCCCTTACTAGTTCCAAGCATAATTTATCCAAAGGGATATTAGCTAACCTCCTCTCTCTGTACATTTTGAACTATTGAAATTCTGCTGGAGGAAATTGCATTTAGGCCGAATGTAGAACTTCTTTAAGTGTACTTTTCTATTGAAACATATCATCAAAAAGATCATCTTCTTTGGAAAACACTTTTATTTTGCCTGTAGTAGTGAAATTCTTAACGATATCAGAAGGGTCGAACAGTCTTCCTGGAAATTTGAAAAATCGTAGACATAACATGTTGTCTACTTCTTTGAATGCATGGCCTAAATCAAATAGTGAAAAGGCCCCATAGGCCACAAGAAACTACAGCCAAATGGCCTTCTTCTTGTCCTTTAGCTCTTTACTCATACCTCCCACTCCACAGGTTTGATAGGCAATCTCTCGTGTCAATAATTTATCAGGGACATATAAAGGTAGGACATGAGGAAAAGCGAGACTTCCGAATACTAACATATGTGAAAAGTTCTTCTCTGAACCATCTCGCGACAGGGAGCTTATCGACCTCCACTTCGGGAGAAAATCTTGGAGCATCTTTATCATACAACATTTTGTGCAGAGGCAACATAATTCCATGACAAATCTTGTAGAAATATGGAATGAACTTGGAATCCCATAATTCTTTGTGATAAATATGAATGGGTAAGGGGTCCTGAGTAGTCCATTTCCAGCCCATTAGAGGAAACTTGGAAATATAACATATTGCATCCATCACATAGGCAAATAAGTAGAAGGGGGATAAATCCTCTGAGTAGTAGTTATTTTGGACCGGTAATTCAAAATGGCTGTGGCTAAATTGTCAGACAATATCTTAGCCCAATCCACAATAGTAGCATTAGTGGTGGCATCCAATAATGGTATCCATTCAGATGAAAATTTGTTAACGTCTGGCTTTCCAAAAATTCTAGAGAGCATAGCAGCAGCAAAGCAATACGGGGAGGTGAGAGAACTAGTACTATACATACCGTGTTATATTTTTTAAGTGGTTCGTCCCTTCTTGACCAGTGTTTGGTGCATTATGCTAAATCTTCATTTTCTTTAGTGAACTTCTTCATGAACTATTTGTTATAAGTCACCTGTGGCTCTGGTAAATGATACATGAGCCTCGAATCTTGTGGAGTGAACGAGCCAATGAGTCCTTGACCCTGAGTCTTAAATTGTCTATTTGTGATATCAGCACTATCCAGTACCCATTTGACCATGTCCGTGTATGGAAGAATCTTGGGCCTCGCCGCTATCCGGTGCAAGAATGAACATGCTAGTTCTGTAATAGACACCTCAAACGACCCGCGTGAATCTACAGTTGTTGTAACCTCCATTACTCTGGGATTTTCTTCCTCGAGTAGGCTACGCATGCTTTCCCAAGTAGTAACACCAGCATCTCTGTTGCAAGTGGTGTCTGTGTATAAGGGCTTCATTTCTTTATCTTCAGAACTCGGAGCTTTACCCTTCTTTCCCATAATATTCTGAACACTGCTATGTATATTTTTCTGCTCTTCGCTCCTGCAGTTTACAAATGAGGCAAGAGTAATGATAAGAAAAAGGTGACGGGAAAGATTTAAATGCCGAAAACATATAAAATATATCACCTTACGTGAAATGGCTCCTTGATCAGATCAAAACCAAATTTCATTAATGATTAACAACTAACATATTAATTAACATTAATGCACATAACTGGGCATTGGTTTATGGGGAAAACTTTTTCGAACGACGAGCCCTGTAGATCCGTGATAAGGTGATTTTGCAATTTGCTTCACAATATCATAGATTGTAATATCGCTAATCTGTTGCATGTGGAAATTATCCATTAATGTGTTTTCTGCGAAATGTGATTTGCGAGATGTGCCATTGCATATCGGCAGTTTGAGGCATTTCACCTTAAGTGATATTTGAAGCATGCGATGAGATGAGTATCTTTTAGTGCGTGATTTCGCATCACGATTTCCCAGTCTTAGGATTCCGCTTGTAGGAAGGCATCCATTACCTTTTAGCGATGCAATGCTTTTTATTAAGAGAGTGGTTTTATTCAAATTTTATCATAAAACTTAATTCTTTTTAGATTTTTTGGGTATTCTCCTAAGTTTTGGATAGTAAGTTTTATTCAAAAAGGGAATACAAGCACTAATTTTTTTTTTTTAATAAGGGTCCCCACTTATTTAGTATTAATAATAAAACTAAATAAGAAGGGGGTTTGTTGCTGGCTACAACACCTTCTTAATGTTGTCATCTGTAACCCCTTGTGCTTCCCACACTGCTCTTACCATGAACCAGAACTAATCTGAATCCTCATTCCCTACTCCCTTGAATACGGGTAGCTTAATCGCGCTTGCCATACTGAACTGTTGGTTTGGTGGAGGTGGTGTGGGTGAAGATGGGGGTGAAGAACGTGAAGCGAGTGGTGGCATAAGTGGAGAGGGTAACTACGAAATGCGCTGGCTTATCAAACTTACCACACTTCTCGGAGAGACCCAAGCAAGCTCTTCGCCGCTCTCTCTCGAACGTGAAATTAAGGGACTGTGTCCTAATTCTCCACTACCTCTATAAATCTTTCCACTCCGCGTCGTTCCAAACATTAATGTATTCTCATCACCCATTTTTCACATAACAACATCTTAATCCAAGTATTCAAATATTTAATGTACTTACTTCGCGGTCCCTTGAGGAAACATCTTTCTGCTTTGCCATAGCTCACGGTCGTCTCTATCACAAATTCAGTGATAAACCCCCTATTATCTAGTCAAGCCAATGGTCCACAACTTGCGTGATCTTATCTTCTAATGTTTCTAGTCTGCACACTAATTCTGGAGTCCACATTATCGGTTGATTGAGCTTATACCTTCCCTCGATGTCGGCTGACCTCGCGATCCACTCATGTAGTTCAGAAGGGAAGGACACGAAGAAGATCTCGTGGATTTCCATATATATGTAGCGATCTAGCCACCTCTTCTCAGATATCTGCAGAGTTCTGTTTTCCTATGTCGCAAACTCATGAAGTTTTTTTTCCAACCACGAAACCATTTGTTGGCTTGTTGGGGCCTGACCCAAGTTCAGAAGTGAAGTAGCCAAACAAATCCAGAACCTACCTGCCCTTTCGGAAATAGCCCGCAGTGCGCGGATTGAGGTCTCACCCTAGGTAGTATAGGAGAGTGTTGGAAGTAGGTTTCCACACCCTAGGGATGTCTTGATGAGGTCTAGGAAGTTTGCTAACCCAATCTACATTCTTGTGCTGCTCTGCGTAACCATCTGACCTTCGCCACTTGTGTGACCGCTTCTGTGCAGCTCTGTAAAGAGTGCAAATAGGTGCTATCTAGATCCTTAACCATTATTATGCTATTATTATAGATATTAACTTAATTGTGTGTACCCAATATCCTTATTAACGATTCAACATTTAATATACGTGCACACAATCATAAAACTGTAAAGAGATGCATGAATATAACAGAAGCATAAATGCACAGGTCTACGAGAAAATGCACAATATTCCAGAATCAACTTATCTTTTATTAATCCTCTGTTCAGATACAATCCCAACTCTGCTATGCACACTCAGCTGCAGGGGTTTGTACACACAGCTGCAGACTCTACCAGGCATTTGCACACTCATCTCCAGAGCCTCTTACTACTACTACGACCCAAGACTCAGACTTACAGACTCAAAGTGAATTCCTCATTCAAAAACCCATATTACTTCTCAAAGCTCAAAAACTGCCTTTTACACTTAGAGCCTCACTCTATTTATACAATCCCATGGTCTGTAGACCATGGGTAGGCTGACACATTCTATATTAAATTACATTGTTTTAGGGCGAACAACCCTAGACTCTCACGATCCACGTACGCATTTTGCAGGGTCTTTACATTACATTGACCAAAACTTGGGCTTTAAGCCCCAAAAACTTGTTATGGGGGGATCCACTGCCCAACATTAGCTCTGAAGTCAAACCCATATTATTATACATCATAAAATCAAACAATTATTAGCTCGAAGCATGCATAATCTACAACCCTTGTCAAAACATTTTGAAACTAAAACAAATATGTAATTTGATAGTTTATAGTCAATGAATCAATTGTTCCAAGTGAGCCCATAAATATATATACGAGAAATCACGTCATGAATATGAAGCGTGGTATATACTTTATATATACAACATAATTTGGTGCATTTTGGGGCTCCCAAGACATTTAGAGTGAATATCGAGTCCAACACGCTTAATCTAAAATCATAATATATAGAAGGTTTCTCTAGAGATTCACATTCATTACTAACTAAGAAAACACTCCAAATGCACAATATATAAAGAGAATCTCAAATACCAATCACCTTTGCCAATCTACCTGAATAGGGATTTCATTTTCTGGAAAGAAAGAAATAAATAAATATAAATATAATATAAAAATAAAAATAAAAACAAAAATAAATAAATAAATGTCAACATTTAAAGAAATTTATCCAAATAAAGATGAACAAATAAATCTCCAAATCATGAGAGAATTGACATCCTACTAGTTCCAAGAGATCGATCACTTTTTATGTTCCCCCTAGTTCACTGAACTTGTGGAAACAATCTTTGAGTCCTTGGTGATACAAAATTGGGTTTCATGATGCAAGAGCATCCAGCTAGGGGCGCCATGACCAGGTGTTGGTCTCAGCTAAGGAGGAGAGGTAATCAACAATTTGAATTTTATTTGTGTTATTAATTAAAGATAGTATTAGGAGCCTATTTTAAGTTTTGTTTTTGTTTGTTAATGAGTAGTTAAGGACAGTACAGTTAGGTAGAAACAATTGCAGACACTTGGTTGTCTGGTCTCTTGTGTAGTTTAATTTTCTAGTTGTTTACTTAAAAAAAAAAACAACAAAATAACCAGAAAGAAAATATTATCAATGTATTTTACGAAATGAAAAGATCAAATAGCAAGATAGTTGATAACTGCATAACCAAATAAGCAACTACCAACAATTTTCTTAATTGTATTACAAGGAATTATAAAATAATTGTACACAACATGGAAAGGGTTCGTTCTTTCCGGAATAGAGAATAATAATACAAAACAGAGATATTTTCTTTATATTCTATTTTTCCTAAATCCATTTGAATTGATTACTGTATCTCCTATAATCTACTTTTTTCATGCAATGTAAGAACATATAGACAATCTGTCAAATTCCTTCCTAAACAGAAGCAAGTTCCCGAATACAAAGTCAAGCAGAAGCATAAGTAAAGCCAATACATAGATATACGAAATGAAGACAAGCACATAGGCCTGTGCAAGCTAAAGAGGCTATAGAGGCGTGAACATACGCTACAGTAAAGCATTGTCAACAAATACAGTTCCAACATCAAGTATAAACAAGAGGTAACCCTGTGCATGATAACACCAAATTTCTTTCATTAATATTTCAAAAATATTGTTACAGTCCACATTGGGGTTTCAAACACGTGAATACAAATCTATAGCCTACAGTTTCGAAAGTGAGGAAACCCTCCTTCAAAAATAGAGCAATAGGACGAGGGTTAGGGTTTCAAACCCTTAAAACAAAAGTTCCTTATAGCCCACGACTGAATCCACACTATACAATTAACGAGCCAGAAAACTAGTTTTGTTCACAATTCAATGCATTGCAACTGAACAGGTTGAGCACAATATAAACACAACCAAAAACCCTTTGACCAAATAGAGACAAAAAGGAAAGATCCTACCGGGTCTATTCGAAGAAGGAGCCGAGGGATACTCCAACTGAAGACCGAAGACCTGCAAGGAGAGCACGACAATGTGTTAGCCTCGAGGAATTGGAAACCAAACAGCAAATGTAAAAACTGATAAAAAGGGAAACTTGCATGCCAGATGAACTCACCCTCTCGACAGTAGAACTGAACAAGAAAAGTTACCATTGACCGCGGTCATCATTGAACAAGAACCCTAGTCGCAAGGAGCTTAGATTGTTAGTGTAAATACAAATTGGGAATATAACCTTCAACAAAGAGATACATCTTACCTTGCCAGAGGAAACAGTTGCGGATGGAAGGGTCTCGTTGAGGCCGCATCCTGAGCATAAGCAAATGCTTACCCAACAATAAATTATGTAAGCATACAAGTGGCAACGGAACTGTAAGATAAAATCCAGGACCAAAGAGCAACCAAAATGAAGCAGTAAACATCGAGCCTCCAAAAATCAAGGAAACCTCGCACAATTCAACTAGAGACTACCAAAATCGAGCTAGAAAGGGCATAGACTAGAGGAAAAACAATATTAATGCACAGCTATAACTTACCAACAAAATCCACAGTCGACGCAGGAAAACATAGTTGCAGACTAGTGCCAAACCCTCACAAAGTCGTAGAGCTCACAAACAATATCACAAAATGAAAAATGACCAGAAGAACCCAATACCCAAGGGTTTAGACAAACGCAGGACAGAAGCCCGAGGTCTGGACACTTGTCTTCTCAGCGTACAAGTACATTAAAACAACAATCAATTTCCAACCTAAATATCTGTGCTAAACCCTGATTAACAATCTAATTATTCATAAATCATTATAATCGATAGTTGCTTGATTAATGTATGAGTAGTGATTATTCGTAAGCCAAACACATATTGTTAATCAACACCGGATGGACATTAATAAAGATTGTAGAGTGTATTGTGGGCTGGTCCCATCATAGTGGTATCAGAGTAGGATTTGGAATTGGATTAAGAAATGGAGGTAGGAAGGCGAGGTCATGGAAGAGGTGTTCGAAGGATAGCAGTGGAAGGATTGAGAGAGGAGAATAAGATCCTTACTACCCATTTGGAGGTAGTTGAAGCAGGGAGAAGAAGGGATCCGAAGATAGGAGATGATAGCGAAGAAGAAGTTGTAGCGACAATAGATGGATCGAATGAAGAAGGACCAGAAATGAGACTGTTGAGGTCAGTCTTATTAGCAAGCAATGAACCTAAACTAGAACTCCCAAATTATGACGGAAATTTGTCCACAGAGGTTCTATTGGACTGGATCAGTGAGCTGGATAAGTATTTCAAGTGTGAAGAGGTCAGTGAAGACTGTAGAGTTAAGTTCGATGTGACAAAGTTGAAGGGACACACAGCCCTGTGGTGGGATGGTGTCTAAAAAAAGAGAAGGAGGTTGAACAAGTTGTCGATCAAGAAATGGTCAAGGATGGTGGCCAAGTTGAAAGGCAGATTTCTACCTAAGAATTACCATATTGCACTACACAGGCAAGTGCAGAATCTGAAATAGAAAGGGATAACAGTAACGGAGTACACTAAAGAGTTTTATCGAGTGAACTTAGGGCCGGTTATACAGAGGACACCCTAGAGAAAAAAGCCAAGTATGTAAATGGTCTAAGGTTAGAAATCTTAGATGAAATTAGCATTCTTTCTCCGAAAAACATTGAAGAAGCATATCAGAGTGCTATGAAAGTAGAGGAGAAAATTTCCAGAAAACAAAATGCTAGGAGAGGATGGGGAACTAGTAGAGGAAGAGGACAGTCTTATGGTAGAGGGCGAACTGCTAGCAGTAATGAAGAAGGCAACAGTTCTATAGCTTCCGAAACAGCAAAAAAAGGTGACAACATGAGAAGTGGTAGGCCATATCAGCGAGGCAAGGGAAATGGCCGAGGCAGAGGAGCTAGTTTTCAATGTTACAGGTGTCACAAGTGGGGACACAGATCGTTTGAATGCCCTGAGGTGGAACAACTTGGACAGAGGGGTGCATATGTCACACAGCTAGAAGAAGTAGAGGCACCTCCCAAAGAAGCAGAAAATGTGTCAGAAACAAGGGAAGCCATAGTTTTGAACACGGTGTTGTTGAAACCAACCAAAGAAACAACTGAACAAACTCAACGGAAAGCTTTGTTTCAGGTGGTTTTTAAGTCACACGGTAAGTGTTGTAAGCTGATTATTGACAGTGGAAGTATAGGTAATTTGGTGACCACAAAGATGGTGGAAAAGTTGGGGTTGAAGCGGTTGAAACACCCCACCCCTTACAAAGTTTCATGGCTGCAAAAGGACCATCAGTTGCTGGTAGATGAGAAATGCGAAGTGGAGTTTCATATCAGCAGATATAAGGATAAGGTCATTTGTGACATAATGCCGATGGATGTATGTCACATACTACTAGGCAAGCCATGGCTGTACGACAGGAACGTGGTACATGACAGAAAGACAAACTGTTATAAGTTTGTCAAAGATGGGATCAAGCACACGCTTGTGCCCATCAAGGAGGAAGAAACAACAGGGACAAGTGAGACAAGAGTATTATTAATGAGCAGGAAACAGTTTCTGAAACAAGTTGAGGATAGCAAGGTGAGCTATGTTGTTGTTAGAAGAGTGAAGATAATGCTGTTACACAGAGGTGTAAGACTTACCCATAGAAATTCAACAGATGTTGCAGGAGTTTAACGATATAGTGGTGGATGAATTACCAGATAAACTGCCCCCTAAAAGAAGCATAAGTCATCATATTGACTTTATACCCGGAGCAAGTTTGCCAAATAAGGTAGCATATCGGATGAGCCCCAAAGACAATGAGGTGATTAGAAAGCAGGTGTAAGAATTTCTAGACAAAGGGTTGATAAGGGAAAGTTTGAGCCCTTGCACAGTTCCAACAGTTCTCGCTCCCAAGAAAGGAGGAGAATGGCGGATGTGCATAGACTCGACGGCCATCAACAAGATCACCATCGAGTATAGATTTCCACTGCCACAGATGGACGGCATGATGGATTGCCTAAGCGGGGCAGCATATTTTTCTAAGATTTATTTAAAGAGTGGGTATCATTAGATTCGAATTCGAGAGGGGGATGAGTGGAAGACAACCTTCAAGACTAACGAAGGATTGTATGAGTGGTTGGTCATGCCATTCGAACTAAGCAATGCACCCAATACCTTTATGCAGTTAATGAATGAAATTATGAAAGAATACATCGGGAAGTTTTTGATAGTGTACCTGGATGACATGTTAATTTTTAGCAAGACGAGGGAGGAACACTTTCGACATGTTCGAAAAGTGCTGGGAAAATTGCAGCAAAATAAGCTACTGATAAATCTGAAAAAGTGTACTTTTCTGCAAAAAGAATTAGTTTATTTGGGCTTCGTAATAAAAAAAATGAGTTGAAGATGGATCTAGAGAAGATTGTAGCGATAATCAATTAGCCATCCCCGAAAAGCTTATTTGAGGTACATAGCTTTCATGGGCTGGCGAGTTTTTACCGAAAATTTATAAGAAATTTTAGTGAAATCTACACACCTATGTTGGACACTATAAAAAAGGCCAGTCAGCCTTTTCGATGGACTGATACAGTAGAGAGGAGTTTTTAGCTACTAAAGAAGAAGATCACCGAGAGACCGATCCTGAGATTGCCAAATTTTAAAAATCTTTTTCAGGTTCGTTGTGATGCAAGCGGTACAGCTATTGGAGCTGTACTTAGCCAGGAGGATAAACTTGTTGCATTTTTCAGCGAGAAGTTGAATGAAAGTAGGCAAAAGTATTCATCCTACGACAAGGAGTTCTATGTTTTCATCCAAGCACTGAAGCATTGGAGACAATATTTACTGTGGAATGAATTTGTTTTGTTCTCGGATAATTTTGCACTGCAGTATGTGATGCAACAACACAAGCTGAATCACAAACATGCTAAGTCGGTTGAATATTTGCAGAGTTTCACCTTTGTGTTGAAACACATCAGCGAGCAGGCCAACAAGGTGGCGGATGCATTGAGTAGGAGGGCCTTACTCTTGTAGGAGAGTACTATACAAGTGCTGGGTTTTGAGCACTTGAAAGATTTGTATCAGGCTGACACAGATTTTAAGGAGGCCTACAAGGCATGTCAGAACCCTTTGGTGAGAGATAATAGTCCATGGTTGGACTATAACTTGCAGGAGAAAATGTTGTTTAGAGGAGGACAGCTATGCATTCCTGACTGCTTGATGAGAGAGAATACTATTGGGGAGAATCACAGTGGAGGTCTAGCTGGACATTTCGGCATAGACAAGACATTAGAGCAGCTCAGCCATTTTTACTTTTGGCCAAAAATGTGAAGGGATGTACAGATATTTGTGACCAGATGTAAAGTGTGCCAGTTAGCAAAAGGTCACAGTCAAAACACGAGACTTTACACACCATTTCCCATTCCAAGTAGACTGTGGGACTCAGTCAACTTGGACTTCATCTTGGGTCTGCCAAGGACACAGCGGGGTTATGACTTGGTGATGGTAGTAGTGGACTGGTTTTCGAATATGGCGCATTTCATCCCTTGCAGAAAAACCAGTGACGCCACTCATGTGGCCCACTTGTTCTTTACATATATTGTCAGGTTACATGGTTTGCCTAAGTCTATTCTCTCTGACAGGGACGTGAAGTTCACAGGGAACTTTTGGCTCACCCTGTGGAAGAAGATGGACATGAAATTGAGTTATAGCTCTACTTCTCACCTGCAGACCAATGGGAAAATAGAGGTGGTAAACAGAAGTCTGGGGAACCCGCTATGAAGCTTGATTGGTGAGAATTCACGGATGTGGGATCGAGTACTTGCCCAGGCATAGTTCGCTTATAATGACTCGCCCAATCGCAGCATGGGTTGTAGTCCTTTTTAGATTTTGTATGGCATGCACCCTTGTGGAGTGCACGAATTACGAGATATGGGACAGCAGGAGAGATGAAGTGTTGACAAGGAAGACTTCGCTAATGCAATGAAAGATTTGCATGAGTAGGTGAAAATCAAATTGCAAAACAGCAACCAAAAATATAAGCAGCAAGCAGATTTGAAACGAAGGGAAGTCCAGTTTAATGTGGGAGATGAAGTCCTTGCATATTTTCGCAAGGAATGCTTCCCTAGAGGTGAATACAACAAGCTGAAGTACAAGAAGATAGGTCCCTGCAAAGTTCTCTAGAAATTTTCAGCAAATGCTTACGAAATATAGCTGCCACTAGGGATAGGCATTTCGCCCATCTTTAATGAAGCAAACCTGTTTCCATACACTGTTGGTTCAGAGGAAGACAGTACCACATGGCTTACACGGGACACCCAAGATGGAAGTGAGACTTGGATGAGACAAATCCCTTACATTCAGCCTCCCGAGATCGAGAGGATCCTCGACACTCATGTGGCTAAGCAAACTCGACGGAAGGAGTATCTGCAATACCTGTTTAAGTGGAAGAACCATCCTATTGAGGATAGTTCGTGGCTTGACACCAAGCAAATAGAACAGGTGGGTTATTCAGTCGAGAAGCTCATGGACCGGAGTCATGAATTTTTCTTACCCCAAGAGCTTGATGCAGGCGCATCCAGTGAGGGGCGCCATGACCAGGTGTTGGTCTCAGCTGAGGAGGAGAGGTCATCAACAATTTGAATTTCATTTGTGTTATTAATTAAAGACAGTATTAGGAGCCTATTTTATGTTTTGTTTTTTTTTCTGTTAATGAGTAGTTAAGGACAATACAATTAGGTAGAAACAGTTGCAGACACCTGGTTGTCTGGTCTCTTGTGTAGTTTAATTTTCTAGTTGTTTACTTTAAAAAAAACAACAACAAAATAACTGGAAAGAAAATATTATCATTGTATTTTACAGAATGAAAAGATCAAATAGAAAGATAGTTGATAATTGCATAACCATATAAGCAACTACCAATAGTTTGCTTAACTGTATTACAAGGAATTATAAAATAATTGTACACAGCAGGGATGGGGTTTGTTCTTTCTGGAACAGAGAATAATAATACAAAATAGAGGCATTTTCTTTACATTCTATTTTTCCTAAATCCATCTGAATTGATTAATGTATCTCCTATAATCTATTTTTTTCATGCAATGTAAGAACAGACAGATAATCTGTCAAATTCCTTTCTAAACAGAAGCAAGTTCCTGGATACAAAGTCAAGTAGAAGCATAAGTAAAGCTGAGACACAGATATACGAAATGAAGACAAGCACATAGGCCTGTGCACGGTAAAGAGGCTACAGAGGTGCGAACATACACTACAGTAAAGCATTGTCAACAAATACAGTTCCAACATTGAGTATAAACAAGAGGTAACCCTGTGCATGATAATACCAAATTTCTTTCATTAATATTTCACAAATATTGTTACAGTCCACATTGGGGTTTCAAACACGTGAATACAAATCTATAGCCTACGGTTTTGAAAGTGAGGAAACCCTCCTTCAGAAATAGAGTAATAGGACGAGGGTTAGGGTTTCAAACCCTTAAAACAAAAGTTCCTTACAGCCCACAGCCGAATCCACACTATATAATTAACGAGCTAGAAAACTAGATTTGTTCACAATTCAATGCATTGCAACCGAACAAGTTGAGTACAATAGAAACACAACCAGAAACCCTTTGACCAAATAGAGACAACAAGGAAAGATCCTACCTATTCTATTCGAAGAAGGAGCCGAAGGATACTCCAACTGAAGACCAGAGACCTACAAGGAGAGCATGACAATGTGTTAGCCTCAAGGAATTGGAAACCAGACAGCAAATGTGAAAAAAGGGAAATGTGCATGCCAGATGAACTCATCCTCTCGACGGTAGAACTAAACAAGAAAAGTTACCATTGACCGCGGCCATCATTGAACAGGAACCCTACTCGCAAGGAGCCGAGATTGTTAGTGTAAATACAAATTGGGAATATAACCTTCAACAAAGACAGACATCTTACCTTGCCAGAGGAAACAGTCGCAGATGGAAGGGTCCCATTGAGGCCACGTCCTGAGCACAAAAAAATGCATACCCAACAACAAATTATGTAAGCATACAAGTGGAAATGGAATTGTAAGATAAAATCTAGGACCAGAGAGCAACCAGAATGAAGCAGTAAACATCGAGCATCCAAAAAGTAAGGAAACCTCGCACAGTTCGACCAGAGACTAGCAAAATTGAGACAACAAGGGCATAGACCAAAGGAAAAACAATATTAATGCACAACTGTAACTTACCAACAAAATCCACAGTCGACGTAGGCAAACATAGTTGCAAAATAGTGCCAAACCCTCATGGAGTCGCAGAGCTCACAAACAACAACACAAAATGAAAAATGACTGGAAGAACCCAATACCCAAGGGTTTAGCCAAATGCGGGATGGAAGCCCGAGGTCTGGACACTTGTCCTCTCAGCATACAAGTACATTAAAAAAGTATTCAATTTCCAACCTAAATATCTGCAGTAAACCCTGATTAACAATCTAATTATTCATAAATCATTGCAATCGATAGTTTCTTGATGAATGTATGATTAGTGATTATTCGTAAGACAAACACATATTTTTAATCAACACCGGATGGACATTAATAAAGATTGTATAGCGTATTGTGTGTTGGTCCCATCATTTCATATTAGGAGATGTTGGAAGAGAATGTCTCCATATTATAGGAGTTCTCTTCTCCTAAACATCTGGACACCTTGGGGAATGACCATGAGTATTTTCTTTTGTCAACTCAGTATTAATCATGTAACTTGGAATCAATGGACTTCCTTGAGAAGAATGTTTAGTATCCTCAGTTTTAACAGATCCAAATGAACTACGTCTTTTGGATTCCTGCTTCTATAACGTTATTTCACCTATCTTCACACCTTAATAGTAATTTACGCCTAATAATAGTAGCATTGTGAGCTATACCAAACAAACTCATCTAAATTCCCTTACCCTTTAAAACTCATCCTCAATTATTTTACCACCCACCTCGGCACCCACTCTAGACATCCTAAGTTATTCTTAATTGATCAAGGGTATAGAATTTTTAGGGTGGTGTTATTTGTGCACTAAAATACCTATGAGGTCTATAACTATGTATGGGGGTTCATTGTAGCCTTAGATATATTATGTGAGTTGATGTGATCTTTTTCTTGTGGCTACAACTTAGTTTTGGTTGTCACCTAGTTATCACTCAATCATCATCTTAGATCATTACAACATTGGATGGATTCTGTGAGCTAATGTGATGTTTTCTCTATCACATTGATTCAAAATTTAGTTATTATATCTCAATATTGACTTTCTCGTAGTCTGTTTTGTATATGAACCCTTTAAGAAAAACAAAAGAACGTTTGATTTTACACTATGATATGCCCATCATGTGTGGTGGTTTCATAAATTGGAGAGCAACTTGAGTGGTTATTGTTAGATATTGTTGTATAAGATGGGAAAGTTGGATTGTCTATATGAAATTTGGATGCCATAACAAATATCTATTTTGAATTTTCTAGTGTCTTTGGCCACCATGTAACTAATAGGATCCATTTCAACTAAGATTCTCAATACATCACTACAGCAATGAAAAAGACCATTTATTTTAGCTTGTGACATCCCTAGGCCTTTTCTCTAGTTGTGGACCAGGTTATAGACTTGAATATACTCTCTCTTCAGAAGGCTCTGCAATATCTATTGAATGGAGGGAAAGGTTATAATAAAATTTGTACAAAACATTCCTCAGGGTTATTTCAACTTACTCTTTGTGTGTTGTAAATACTTAGTTCTAGAATATTTTTCATATAGGTGCTCACTTTTTTAGAGGAAAAATTGAAAAATCTATGTAAACTTTAAAACATTTAAATCTTCAATTTCTATTGTTTTTTTCCTTGTTTATTGTCAATCCCCATATTTTAAAGTTGTAAAACATCTTTCATATAACTACTTGTTTAGAGGCCAATCTCAACATGCTATATAAACTATTCAAATCTTCAACCTTTATTAATTTTTCGTCCTTCCTGGTATACAATACATCACAACGTCACATGCACTTCATCATCAACTTCTCCTTTCCTAGAAAGGAAGCATAGACTTTTCTTGATTTATATCTTTCTATCTCCTTGTTTACATTGCTAAGTGATGAGACTTCGGATTGAATTGACAAATGTATAAAGATTCTTTCTCTTGAGAATATGTTGTTCTATGTTATCTTTTCTTTAGGTACTCTTCTTGCCAACCTAATGAATCTTGAGATTGCACTATAGTGAACCTAGCTTTTGTACAAATCCAAATTCCATATTGATGAGGGTTTTATATGGATGTCGTTAACCATTTTATGTTTATTTGATTTCATACTCACTGAATATGCTTTTTTTTGTGGGTCCTTGACCTATTAAAGGTTGTTTAATCTACTAATTTTTCATTGTATTTCTGAGTGTCTTAAAAGGAACTTATTTATATTTCAGTAGCTGATATGAAGTTGGTCCTTTTTTTTCTTTGTGCATATAGTAAAAAATATATGGAGTGGTGGCTTTCATCACTTCAAAAGCAGAAAAAGCAAGGCTATTGAAAAAAGAACTCCATCACCGAGAGAGATTTGGTAGCAGTTGTGGAATTGGGGAACATGTCTTTCTTTGTGGTGTTGGCTACTGGGTATAGCTTTCTTGATCTTGTATATAAGAAAATAAATTTTCCTTTAGCTTATAGAACATTAACCATGAAATAGCCGACATTTAGGGCTCACTTGCCATCACATTTGTAGAGAAAATTATAACAAAGTATCACAATTTTCTTATGAGATCTAAATGCTCTTATATGCAACAGTGGTGGCTTTCATCACGTCAAGAGCAATAAAAGAAGTCTATTAGAAAACAACTCCAGCATTGAGAGAGATTTGGTAGCAACTATGGAATTGGCAAACATGTCTTGCTCTATGCTGTTGGCTATTGGGCATAACTTTCTTGATGTGGTATAGAAGACTATAAATTTGCATTTAGCCTATATTACTTTAACCATGAACTTGCCAACATTCATGGCACACTTTCCATCACATTTGTAGAGATAATTACAACATAGTATCACACTATTATTATCAGCTCTAAATGCTCCTATATGAAACAACTAAGTTGTACCTCATAGTTTAAATTTGTGCAAGGAGGAGGAGTATCAAGGTGCAAGCTAGAATAAAAAGCAGGGAAGTCGGGATTGAGCAGTGTATGAAGAATCCTGTTTGGGAATTGAGATAGATCCATTCTCAGCACAAATAGAGTAAATTTGAATAAAAAAACCACCACACTTTGACTTTTTTAAATAAATACCTTAAAAATTACAATCCCAATTTAATACATTTTACTCAATTACACATTTAACAATATTCATTTATAAAAATAAAAATACAAATTAATATCTTAAGTAAAAATAGTACAAAGAGTCACATTAATTACCATGGCCCTCATTTGTCTTTTATCTTATCAATTTTTAAATACATAATGTTTGTAACTTATTCTTAATCACATAGTGTCAAATTTGTAAAACTATAATCTACAAGTATCACTTTTTACAGCTTTACTAAATGGGTTTCCTTTTGTAAGTTTTGTTTGAAATTTAAAAATAAAAAAAGTATAAAAGTTAAAATTATGTAGTGAAAAACGTTGATTGAAATTTTGAAATAAAAAGAAGTTTGAAATCATATAATATGAAAATTGTTTATGATTATAAAGTAAAAACCATGTATCATGTGACATAGAAATATTTCCTTTAAAAAGTAAATAATTTTTAATCTTTTAGGTATGGCGCAATAATAGCACTACCCACTAAATGAGTTGGGGTCAAAATCGAACTCACCCACCCCTCTTTGTATTAATACACTCCACCAATCTTGGATTTTATAGGTGGTCGTTAACTGGATCAATAGGTATTGTTGGTGTCCAAAATTGTTGTATTTTTACCCCATTTCTATAAACATTAACCTCTGCTTTATCTCGACTTAAACCTCTCTTTCCTACACTAGTCCAAGATAACTACCTATTCCTACATATGCTTCGTATCTTACATTTTATTAAAGTGCTTTATTAATCATTTTTACATAGATTTCATGCCTAGTAAATACCTCTTGTAACTTATGTTAATTTCCTAGGAGTGATTGAGAAACTAAGTGTTAATTGTGAGTTAGCATGATCAGTGCAAGCAGATTCCTGCACTGCCAACGATGATTGTTTGGATATTTCCATGAGTTGAATCTTTCCACGCAGACGTTTGATCCATGACTCCGAGTTCGGTTGTTGATTAACTGAGGATGGATATCGGTGGTGCATAGTCAGGGATATTTTCCAAGGATGGTCTAAGGCCAGCGAAGTACACGTTCTATTATAACTGATAGCTAATTTTGTAATGTTTGGTTGTTAGTTCGTTCGGTTGAAAGGCCTGAATAGGAAAATTGCTGTAATTAGTGGAATACGGCTAAGGTTGAAAGAATGTATAAAATGTAGATTGTAGGTAGAACTAGCTGGCGATCCTTAGGCTGTAATTTCATTTTCTATGTAATTTGGTATTGCCCTCAGCTCTGGGCTGGACTCACATTATTATGCACATTTGTTGATCAAGTGATACAAGGAACTCGCCATGTTATTCATACGTTGTGTTTAATTTATCTTTCATGTGTACTTGAGTGTTGAATCGTCTCATTTCTTAAATGGGAAACGAGCTGGTTGGCTAGGGCCTAGCCAACCCAGCTCGTCTACCCTTGTACTTTCGTCATTTGGAAAGAATGTGTGAATATTTCCCTGTGTAGTTGCGTGGTGTGAATAGTTTTTATATTTACTTCTGAAGTTCTGATTTAAATCTATTTCCTAGTAAAGTGTGAGCGGATTCGTGCCTTGGATTTGATTGAGTTTATATCTTTCTTTTAATTCCTTTCTTCCATTTCTTTACTCGCAATTCTAGTCTCGATTTGTGTCCACTTGGATCGTGCAAGAAGCCTCTTCTTGTACCAGTGCATGTAGTTTCCTACACTCTGGTTCAGTTATTCCTTTCACAGAAAATATTTCATTTCTCTTATGCTTACCATTTTAAGTTGTTTCTACAAGAAACTATATTATTAATTTTAGTAATCATCCTTAACATTAAGAGTTCATTTCTAAAGGATTTGAGAACTATCACATGAATTTATCATAGACACTTTATACTTGCATTTTATGACTTATGAACAAAGAACATAAACATTTTAAGTGGATTGTCGAAGCTAGATTATACATGCAGATCACTTACTGCTTTGGTTACTTCGAGTTGCTTTCATTTCATGAAGTTTACATCCATTGAAAGATTTAATTAATTAAAACATTTCTTTTCCATAGATAATTTAGCTCAGAATTTCATTTTCAATTGCAATTCTTTTCGGCACGTCTTTCAGTCTTTTCGAAAGTAAATTGGAAACTTTGGTGAAGGAAACTTTGCCTCGATGCAAGAGTTGGTCTATTATCGCATAAACAGAGTGCTCTAAGCCATGAGGCTTATATCACCTCCACAAAGACATAAATCTTCAGTAAGGGAGGTAAAATATACTTTTGCACAAAGGCATTGTACCTGCACTAGTGAAAGCAGATTGCAATAGTACAAGAACAGGTTGTTTATGTAGAAGGAAGATCAAGAGGAAAATAGATCTCTACAAGGGACCACTTGTTAGTCTATTAGCCATCTATTTGAAGATAAACATAGCATTTCATTCCAGCATTTAAGATTACTTCCATTTGTGTGAAAAACCCTTTACTTGATTTACTCACAAACTGTTCTTTTACATTCCAGCACTAGAGTTGCTTTGGTGTCAATTACCTTTAAGATTGTTTTATGTCTGATTGTGCAAACATTTCCTTTAAGAAGTAGTATTAGGAATAAGAAAAGTTCATAACACTTTTGGCATTTCCTGTGCTTCGTCTCTAAGTTTACGAAACCCCCGGGTTGACAATTAAGTGTTGAGGAGTTTACTTAAGTGCAGTTCATGCACCCAACATTTTGGCATCGTTGTCGAGGAGGCGATTTGAATTGGTAAGAATTTTCCATTTTTTGCAATAGGGGTAACTCTACTATTATTTTTTTCTGCAGTGTGCTTCTATTGCTTGAACGAATTTATAGGTGCTGATTTATTTTTTGAAAATTGCAGTTTTTATTCGAATTTTGTTTTGTCATTTTTTTTAAATTAATGCCTAAAAGAAGTAGGGGACCGAAGCCCACTAGGGGCTAAAGAAATACTGACAAATTTGAAACCAAATATCATATTTGGCCTTCTTTTGCAGGCAGAAAGTCAAAACAAACTCAAACTCATCACGCAGGAACAATCCACTTAGGCTCTGGTAGCATTGGTCCAAGTGTGACACAACCCATAAAGGGGAAGAAGGAGACTATTGGAATCCATAGTTAGCCTTCTCAGCCTGTTGAGAGCGGTTCGTGTGGAAGAACAATAGTGGCATATGAGGAAGACCATGCAGAAGGAAGTGGTGAAAATCAGGTAAATGAGGAGCAGTCCACTTTCGGATTTCCGATCGTGAATTCTAATACACAAGCACAAATGAAAATATTTCACTGTCATCTCTTCCTCATTTCTATGGTAAGGTACATGAAGACCCAAAATTTTTCTTATTTGAGTTTGATATTTTGTGTAGAAGTTATGATTATTCTTATGATGCCTAGAAGTTAAATTTGTTTCCTACAACTCTCAAGGATGCAATACTCTGCTAGTTCATGGGACTAGGAGGAAACACTATAACTTCTTGGGAGAAAATGAAGAGAGTGTTCTTATTGAAATATCAGGAATATTGTAAAACTAGAGATATTCAAGATGAAATATTTACTATTGTGCAAAATGATGATGAGATGCTAGAGGAATACTTGTAGAGATTCTTGTACATACTCCAAAGGTCAAAGCACAAATTTGATATAAGTACCTTTAGAACCTTGTTCTTACGTAGGCTTACTAATGATGCTAGGAATAATCTAAATCTGTTAGGAAAAGGGGATATTGCTCAAAAAACTTTTGATGAGATCTGTGACTTGTGCAGGAAATTCTTGAGGAACCAATATATATCCGGCAAAAGAATTCGGATTAGAAACAGGAAAACCAAATCTACAGATGCTATGATTGTTGGATTAGAAAACAAAATGGACAATATGAAAATTGAAATAATGAATACTGTTAGTAAACAAATAGACTCTTTGAAGTTTCAGCAAAAACTTGTAGAAGAGCAAGAGGCATTGTCGATTTTCTATCCAAGATGTAGAAGAAAGCATCCTTTAAGAGAATGTCCTCTCAATATTAAAGAAACTAATAAATGTGCAATTTGTGTAGAGAACCATGCTACAGAAAAATGTCCCTCCATGCCTGGGCTTAAATTTGTACTTGAGGGGGAAAACCTGAAGCCAAATCACTGCATGCTATGGGAGCACAAAGAAATTGGCCTCAAGTAAGTGCAGGTATGGTTCCTAAACCTCCACCAAATTTTTTTGGTTATAATGCACACTCATATTCCTATCCTAACACTGGTCACTCTCAACATTGGCAGCATGGGAACCAAAATCAGTATGGACAACCTTCCCACTCTTGGCAACAAGGATGGAGAGGGCCAAAACATTCACAACATTCACATCATTCCCATCCTACAGCTATGCAATCATACCCCCCTACATATGCACCTTACCCAATTCCACAACCATCATTACCTCAGATGACTCAACCTATGCCACCATTATCTTTACCACCAACGTTTCGACCTTCTCAGATGCCTGCTCAACCTTTACCCAACCCCAATAATGAAGTGGTACAAATGATCCAATCTATGAACCCACTTTCTTTATCTAGATATCAGTCTATGCCAGTTGGAGTCAATGATCTTCAATTAAGATTAGGGAAGGTAGTAACCTCATAAAATCAAAAGAAGCCTATGGCGATTATCAATTAGAAAGGAGAGGAGGAAACTCCTAACCATTCCTAAGAAGATGGAACTGTTCAGCCTATCCCTATACCTTCTAAGCCCTTTCCATCTTCTTCCAACCGGCCTCCCTATCCAGAGAGTTTAATTGTGGAGAAGAAAGACCCCCATTCCTGAGTCTAGCCTGGCTTCTGAGCTTAGGAACCTTTTCATAAGGGTACCTTTGCTCCAAGCTATTAAAGAGATACCCATTTGTACAAAATCATTAGGGAACTCTGTCTCAAGAAGCCAGGAAGGAGAAGATTGGAACCTCAAACTATTCAATTTGTTGGTAGGGCAACAAAGTTAATGACGGGGTGTATGCACATGGAAAAATATACTAACCCCAGAAACCCTATTGTCTCTATTCAGATAGGTGATTTCCTTGTATCCAATGCACTTATAGACCTAGGGGAAGCCATTAATGTTATGGCCAAGCAAACCATGGATCAACTTGGATCGGTCCATATTCATCCTACTCCCACTGTGCTTGAACTAGCAGATAGATCTAAAATCAAGCCAGAAGGGGTGCTAGATGATGTGGTTGTTTCCCTAGACTCATGGGAATATCCCACAGATTTCATTGTGCTTCAGCCAAAGAATCATGTGGGAGGACATTCCTTGATCTTGGGATGACCATTGCTTTCTATGGCTAATGCTTATATCAAATGTCATTCTAGTGATATGTATATTTCCCATGGAGATTCCAGGAAGACGGTCACCATGTATCCACCTGCTAGATCCATTCAGGAGCTCTAAGACACTTTATGGTTAGACTACAATATTTATGAGGAGACTCAACCTATTTCCTTGATACATCAAAACGTTGAGTCCTTGTAGGAGGGTGAGATTCAAGGCTTCCT
Organism: Pinus taeda; assembly: GCA_000404065.3. Lineage (NCBI taxonomy): Eukaryota > Viridiplantae > Streptophyta > Pinopsida > Pinales > Pinaceae > Pinus > Pinus taeda. The sequence goes on from APFE030351481.1 coordinate 150,410, forward strand.
AAACAATCTAGACAGCATGCCTAATTTTGAGTCATTGAGTCATATTTTTAGTCTAGATTTTCATAAAAGATATCTCTCTACCTCCATCACCACCATATCTAGCGACGCATTTGTGTACTCTTGAGCTTGATACCACTCTTGTTGATATTAGTCCCGGTAAATCCTTTTATATCAGTTCAGAATTGGATCCTTCCCAGCAAGAGCAGCGTGTGAATTTGTTGTGAAACCATCTTGATGCCCTTTCATGGGGTTATGAAGATATGAAAGGAATCCCTCTTAAAACTTGTACACACCATATTTATATTCAGGATGGAGCCTGACCTGTCCAACAACCCCAAAGGTGAATGAACCCAGCTCTAAGAGATGTTGTAAAGGAAGAATTGCAAAAATTGTTAGATGTTGATTTTATCTATCCCATTTCTGACAGCCAATGGGTATCTCCATTAGTATTAGTCCCAAAAAAAGATGGGAGATGGCACATTTGTATTCACTACAGAGAATTGAATAAGGCCACTCTCAAAGATTACTTCCCCCTTCCTTTCATCGATCAGGTACTCGATACCCTTGTTGGTAAGAAGTACTTTTCTCTTCTAGGCGGCTTTAGCAGATATAACTAGATACATATAGCACTCGAGGATCAAGACAAAACCACTTTTACATGTCCATGGAGTACATTTGCTTACCGAGTGCTTCCCTTTGGGCTATGTAATGCCTCGACTACCTTTCAAAGGGCAGTCTTGGCTATTTTTGCTGACCTTGAGTGTGTAGAAATCTATATGGATGAATTGTCTATGTTTGGTGATTCATTTTAGGAAGCCCTCAAAAATCTAGAAAAAGTTCTTCTTCACTGCCAAGAAGCTCATCTCGCCTTGAGTGACAAGAAATACAGATTAATGTCCAAAGTGGGGGTGGTTCTTGGGCATCTTATTTCCGACAAAGATATACAGGTTGACCCTACAAAAATAAAAGTCATTTTGAGTCTCCCTATACCCAAAACTCAAAGGTAAGTGAGAGGTTTTCTAGGACATACGGGCTACTATAGGAGATTCATTGAGAATTTCTCAAGGATAGCAACCTGCCTTTTCCAACTTTTGGCTAAGGATAGTGAGTTTTCTTGGTTCACAGCTTGCCAACAGTCCTTTGAGACATCGAAGGAAAAATTAGTCCGAGCACTAGTTTTGAGAGGACCAAACAGGTCCCTGCCATTTTATATTTCCTCTGATGCCTCAAATACTGCTATTGGTGCAACTTTAGGACAAGAAGAAAACAAACAACCTTGTTACACAGTAATTTGTAACTGCCTTCACTCCCAGTCCTTCTATTGTGTCATGTTTCCAAGTCAAACATGCTCATATTGAACAAATGCTCTCTTATGTTGTCAATTGACCTACTTTTCCTAAGTTCTCTGCCTCATCATGACTATGGACTTAATATACGCGCTAAAGGGCGCTCATAAACAATCTAGTTGCCCTTCCAGCATGGAATTACATATGTTTCCCACGACGGTTCGATTTCATGCCCCGTCGGAAGGCTATTTGATATCTTTAGCGACAGTCTGACCGACTACATTACATACTAGCGATGTTAGCGCTAAGGATCTATTATACACCCGTGATGATCCAGATTGGGCGAATTTGTTCCAACAATCGGCCTTCTGGATGACTCCAGACCTAATTGTTGGCATTGTTTGTGTCGCCCTTCCTTCCCTGGTATGGAAGTTCCATCAATTGTGCTACCTTCCTTGGGGATAAGCTCTCTCTTCCACCTTTCATGGAGACTCCTTCTCCTATTTAAACACTCACCTTTGCTATGATCAACCAGTTGGTAAATTCTTGGATTGAGCAGTGTTGTTAGTGCCTTTGAGATTGATAGATAGCTGGTGTGGGTGTGGCAAGTGTGAGAGTGTTGATAGCTTGTGGAAGGTTGTGAAGTGCCCTTGACTATTATGTAAAACTTATGAGTGAGAGAGAGAGACTTTGTATGTTGGGAGATCCATCTTCAAAGAGTGAATGCTTGAAGAACATGCTGACTGGATTCCTCTAAGAAGGCTTGCGACGTCAAGACTTTGGTTGTAAGCTTGCTCTTATTTCATTATTAATGCATTCAATGATGTTTTTATATGTCTTGTATGTAATTTACTTGATAGCTCATGACTTCTTGACTTTGTGAGTAAATAGATCATTGTTGTTTTCCGGTTACGTGCTTTGTTGTATATCCTTTGCATTGTTTCAGGTTGATCACTCATTGAGGAGAAGGAAGCGGAAGCTGGAGCAGCACAACGGAACTCGATCGACCACCAGTTTAGGTAGGCTTCCAACTATGATTGTTTAAGGAAAGCTACTGTTGATCTATCCTTGTTTGTGACTAGACCCACTCTAGGGCTAGAGGGGTTGCCTCTTTCCGTAGAGGGAACACTTTCCTGCATCCCAAATTGGCAACTCCGCTGGGGAGTCTATCCTATGTTCTTCTCTTTGCTCTTGTTTGGATTTTGATTTGGTCTCTTTGTTTTTGTGGATTGATTATTAGTCTTTTAGGTCACCTAGATTGATTTGGGAGGTCCCTCTATTGTCTGTTAGATTGGCTGGTTTTTGTTTGGGAGTTTTTGGCTCGTTTTCCATTGTTTTTTACATCATCGCAGAACATTGTTTAACAGTCACGCTCACTCTTTTGTAAAGTCTTGTGCGTCTCTAAATAAGTCACACAGTTGCGATGACTCCTGAAATCAGTTCATCACAGAAAATACATGTACTTTCGCGACGACGTCACCCTGTTGCTACAGCTAGCTGCTTATCAGCGCTAGTTGCTAGTGTTGTCCTCGTGATGATACCTGTAGAATTGATTTTCTCAAATTTTTCTCCTGAGTTTGCGAGTCCTCTTGATCCCTTGCCTTTTTTGCTTGCTCATTCATTTGTTTTTCACTGTTTATGGTTAAGTCACTCTTTTGTTGGCTTTGTTGAATGAATCTTGCGTTTTTGTCTGTGTGACCTAGTTCATTATTTCAAGTTTCTTGAATCGATTGTCTTGGTTGCTGGTTTGCTTAATATTTGTTTACAACTTTCTTGTTAGTTTGATTGAGCCTCCCTCATTCTTTGTTTCTGGTTGATTTTTAGTGACAATTATTGAACCAATATTTGGTATTGATTCGATCTCTTTTCACTACCGAACATAGATCACGATTGTTTGGATCAACTGGTTCTTTCACACTTGCTTGTTTGTTTCTTTGAATTTAAAACATCAAAAATCAAAAGACTGCATTCATTTAGTGTGCGAACATGAAAGTGAATTTGCATTTCAAGGTTGCATATTGGAAAGCAAATGATAAAATCTCTCATTAGTAGTACCCATGCACTGTAGGAATTGATGTCTGCATGCATTGCATGATTGCATTCGTTTAGCTTGGTTTTCTTGGTTTGGGAATGATCTCTCTACCCTCCCATAGGTAGGTGTTCATTGAAGAAAAGGATATTTCATTCATTTTAGCTACATCCTAGGTTTTGTTGTATACATATGGTAAGGCCTGAAAGCTTAAACATAATTCAAGATCAACTTTAAAATGAACTAAGTAAATCTAACAATGCATTCGAACATAATGCTCATTATTTAGAGGTCTAGGCTAGAGAGGTGCTCCAGCATCATTAAACCTAGTCACTATTGTTCTCACTCAAGGTTGGGTGATTCCTCCTTCTGTGACTCAATATCGGTCTAGTATGGAATTGTGCTCCCATGTGCCATCAAGTATATGTTGGGAGACCCCACTAGGTTATCATCCTATATCCCTAGGAAGTCATGTATGCCACCTTACAAACCATAACGCACCGAACATAGCATTCGATAAGATTGACTGCCGTACAGAAAGTCCTTGGTTTTCATATGACTGCCAAGGTGTATATGCAGTTTTACAGGTTGTTTGGTAAAACTTTTGCCTAGTTCTCCAGAGTAGTCACTTTCGCTCCTTTTCAGACTCCCTAAAAGAAAAGGTCCATCTGAGCACTTGTCACTTCAAGCTCATTAAATATTCGAAGGCGACTAGGGTCATCTTTTTGGTCCTTTTCTTGACTCTTTAAAGATGAGAAGGTCAAGTTTTGTTCATGTGTCTTAAAATTTATTTGGCCATGTTCACATTTACCCGGTTAGATCTTGTTTGCGTTTAGTTTGAGTAGGGTTCTTTCTCATTAGTTTTCCTAGGATTTTGAATTGAATCATCCTGGCAGAATCATCGATCCCATCTCCCATTCTAAGTGACAAAGGGTCTCCATCCTCTGTTGCTCCCAAGGTTCCGGTTGTTAGTGATACTCTCCCTGTTATACCGAGCATCCAACCGCTTAACTCTCATGCCCAGAGGACGAGTCTTACGATATTAATTGGAACCTTGTTTGGGAGCCTTCTGAGAAAGAATTTCCCACTACTCCTCCTAGTGTTTTGGTCCTAATGTCTTCCTCCGACATGGATGAGACGACTCCCGTCTCTGGTGAAGAATCCTTTGTGCTAGAAAGTGAAATACCTATTCCTACAGAAACTTTACCTTTCTGTGCAACAGGAACTTCACCTTTCCATGTTACTTCCCTTGGTGTCACATTTCCTTTAAGGTATAATTCTTTGGTGGAGATCATTGGTTTTAGGTCTCCCCTTTCGAGTTCCATATGATCTTGTACTGTCCCTCCGACTTCGGAGTCATTCACACCTCAAATTCAAAATGTGTCCATCACATCTGTTCCAACCATGCCAACTGTTTGTGTGGCTTCTTTAACCCCTATTGTCAGTGCCGCCACTGCTTCTTCAGTGGTCACTACTATTGCCAGACCTTCTACTGGTCCTACCTATAGTGGCCCAATGGCAGGAGTTGTTGATCCCGCACTAAGTGCCCCACCTCCTTCTGGTTCCATTCCAGCAGGGGGGCATATGACCAATATGTACAAGCTCTTCGGAATCTGGATCCTCAAAATCCATTTAATTATTATGATTCTCACGGAGCTCATATCTATTATCCCAGACCTATGCTATCTCAACCCGCGGTTGAGGTCACAGTCCCATTGTCTGTTGCTTAGGGTACCACCACTTATCATGGTGGCCAAGCACAACCCGCAAATTTTCAAGGGCCACCATATCAAGGTCAGCCGTCTTACAGGCAACCTTGTCGAAGGCAACCTGGAGGCCCACAAGGACAACCCTTCCAGGGACAACCTTTGGCCTTTGGTGGTTCTTCCTTTACCTATTTCGGGCAGCCTTCTGGTAACCCGGGACAACCTTATATTCAACAAGGTAAACTCGGTGTCCAGCAAGGCTACTCTTCTGGGCAAGTTGGTCAGCCTTACATTCAGCAAGGAAAACCCACTGTCCATCCTAGTCAACTATCTGGACAAAGTGGTCAGCCTCAAAATCAACCAGGCCAACCAATTGTCCAGTCTACTCAGCCATCTGGCCCATCAGGACAACCCTCAGTTGTGTAAGGACAACCCACTACCCAGCAAGCTCAACCTTTTGGGCAAGTGGGTCAACCTCAATCTCAGTTAGGTCAACCTTCTAGCTAGATGGCTCAGCCTCAGTTTTCTCAAGGACATCAGTCCGGGCCTGCTCAACCGGGCACCCAAATGATTGTTTCTTCTCAAGCGCCACCCGGTTTTCAGCCCCAGTCTAGTCTCCAGACCCAATCCAGTCCTCAAATTCAGGTTGGGTCCCAATCTCATCCTGCTTATCAAACCCAACCTGGCTACCAAGCCCAATTTGGAGCCTAGCGGCCTTATGGTACCCAGCAATCCCAAGGGCAAACCCAATTTTCCCCATATCAAAATTATCAACAACTACAGGTAAATCCTTACCAGAATTTCAAGCAACCTTATGTTGCTCCTGCAAGCCAAGTTGATAAGCAGTGGAATGCTGGGGGGCAAATCCAGGGTCAACCGCCCAATTATAGCTATAACCCCTACGGGAAAAATTACTACAGACAAAACCATTATGGGCGAACTCCGTCCAAACAAAACCAATGGGGGCAACAAACAGTTGGGTGGAACTCTGGTACTACCTCCTACCCGCAGCCTCAGATGTCCTTTAATCCTCAATTACCCTTTTTAGTGACATTGGAATTACCAGACGTGTCCAAACTGACAAATGATCCCATTCTCCATAATCTGTATTGGCCGTCGGTTCCAACTAAAATTCCAGGTGATTGTCCCAAGTTTGATGGTAAAGCTGGAGAAGATCCCCAAGCTCATGTTATGATGTATCATCTGTGATGCTTTTCAAACTCATGGCTTGATGATTCAATCCAACTTCGCCTTTTTCAACGGACTCTCACTAGCTCTGCTGCTAAGTGGTATATTGAGTTAGCTCGTGCGTCTTTTCAGGACTTTAACTCATTAGCTATGGCATTTTTAACTCATTTTCAGTTGCCTATTCGCTATGAAATGGGCACACATCTCCTGACATCCTTAAAATAGGCTACAACCACACATATCTCTGATCATATTCATGAATGGAGACGACGTCACCATTTGATTAAGTTTTGGATTCCCGATCATCTTCTGACTGACTAGTTTACAACTTCATTTGTCGGTCCAATAGCTCAGGATATTGCTATGGGGGCATGTGTAACTGAAGAGTAAGCTATTGCATGTGATCAGTACTTTGACTTGGTTTACTCCTAGTCCGGTACATTATATGATTATTTTCCTGATGCTCCGAGGCCCGGAACTTCCAAAGCTCCGCCAACACCATCTTTTGATGGTGTCATCAGTTCTGTCAATCTGCCCTCTAAGAAATCTTCCGCGAACCATGGGAAGAAAAAGTCGAATGCTTCAAATGAAAATACTTCTCAGACTGTATCCAATACTGGTAATTCTTCCAAGGTGAATGTCGTCCAGTCCACCACGGCAGACAAAGCCTCAAAAGGGAAAAAGAATGCAAAAGGAAAGAATAAAGTTGAATAGCCGAAGCAGGATTCCCCTAAACCTCCACCCGAGGAAGTTGCCAAACGCAAGCCTAAGTATCCTTGCCTTATCTATGAAGAGGATCACTATACTAAAGATTGCCCAAGGTGGTTTGAAGTTAGTCATTTGCTGAAAGGTGCCCTTGGAACTCCTGCTGTGCTCAAAGAGCCTTTTCCCTCGTGTTAAGCGGATAAATCGTTCTTGCGGACAAGGCCGATCTCCCTAGTATCAATTGATATCTAGCAGCAAATAGGACAAGCAAATATACGTTTCTCTAAACATATTACGATTCATTAATAAAAACTAAGATGTGTTTTAGACCCTACCTTAAGTCCAACGCTAGTTTGTGGCAGCCTTTCTCCAACAGCTTCAAAGAGTTTCCTTTTAATAACCTGCAAATACAAACAAGCACACATCAAAGAACACCTGCATAGATAATATAATAAATCATGTTCATCATAGTGATCAAGGAGTCTATGAAATAAACCATTAAACACAGCTCATTGAGAAAAATAAACTTGATTGTATTAACTTTGAAGAAGAAGAACTTTACAACCTTGGTGCCTTGATGTTGTACAAGCTCTTCCCAGGGTCCAAGCAGGAATCTCATCTACTTTGACAAGCCTCAATCTCTTCCAAATGAGATCAAAATATATGTGATCTTTCCTCTCAAAAGCTCAATAAGGAAGACTAAGTTCCAGGAGCATTTACCCTCAAAAATATTCAGCTTTCACCCTCTCAAGTAACCAGCCCAAAGCTTCATTTTATAGTGCAAGGGAAGGAGGTTACAGGTCCACCATTGAAGGGATAAAGTCCTTCTTCAAGGGGATAAGCTCCTCACATCAAGGGGTTAGCTCCTTAAGGAATGGGATGCATGCACCCTCAAGGAGTGAACTTGCCAGCGCAAGATTCCCTCTAGAAGCTTCCAGAATTGACTCAAAGTGAGTTTTCAAGAATAAACTCGTTCCTTTTCACTTTTACAGGGGTTCACACCCATATATGCAAATACAAAGCAGTCAGGTGCACAGGGGACATGACCAGTGGGTGCGGCACCGCAAGTAAGGCTAAGAGAAAGTGTGAAACCAGAGTTTTAGAGATTTTTAAGGACTTTCTCTCATTTTCAAAGCTTGATATGTAGAGATGAGGTTTAAGACTTGCAAAGGAGGTATGTATGAGTGGTGATAGACTCATATTGATTACAAAAAGTCATGGTGACAATTTTTCGTGTAACAAGATGGGTCGAAAAAAAGGGGATCAAATTTACTTCGAACCACAAGGGAAATAAGGGCACAGTCAACAAAGGATTGTTTAGAGGCCAAAATAACTAGAATTTTAATAGGAATCAACCCAGATTTAAGTTACCAAGTGAATCAAAGGTGAATGAACAATCAAGCAGAACAGAAGTAGAAGTAACCAATAGACCACTTGTACAGTGTTGGGGATGCAGAGGCCCGCATTATGTCAAAAACTGCTCGCACAACAAAGGTGATGATCAGATTTCACAGATTCAAGAAGCATCCACTGTGGGAGAAGTGGCAAGAAGCATCCCTAAAATTAATGCACCCCTTGAATACCACTAGGCAGAATTTCAACCCACCATGGTTGAATTCGAAGGTAAAGTTTTTGACGAAACTATATCCATTTTAATTGATCCTAGAGCTACGTTGAGTTACATTAGCTCTAAGATAGTGGAACAATGTTTTTTGGAGGCTGTTAAGTTTAAAAATCCTTGGTTATTACAACTAGCCACGGGAGCAAAAAGAAGGGTGTTGGCCAAAGTTAGTAATTGTCCCCTTACATTGGGTAGTCATTCTAACATGGCAGATCTGATTGTGCTACCCTTCGGATCATACACATTTTTATAGGTATGGACTGGTTGGAAAAACATTCGTCTCTCATTAACTGTAAAACCAAAACTATCAACTACATGAATGAGAAAGGAGAGAGACATGAAATTCAAGGTATTCAAAAGCCTCAGCAATTAAGAACTGTAACAACCTCCCAATTAGCAAAATGCATCAGAAAATACTACCATGTTTATGAAATAGAAGTAGGGTATGTTGATTCTAAAGATAAAACTGCTTCTTTAGAGAATATACCAATGGTACAAAAAATTTCGGATGTATTTCCTAAGGAAATTCTGAGACTACCCTCTAAAAGGGATATAGATTTCACCATTGAGTTGATTCCAGGAGCTGCCCCGGTCTCCCAATCCTCTTCCCGTATGAGTATACTGGAGCTAACAAAACTAAAAATGTAGCTACAAGAGCTTCTTGATAAAAGTATATCCGTCCCAATGTGTCTCCTTGGGGAGCTCTGATGCTCTTCGTTAATAAAAAGGAAGGAACCTTGCAAATGTGCATGGATTACTATCAGTTAAATAAGTTGACCATTAAGAATAAATACACCCTCCCCCATATAGATGAATTATTTGATCAGGTGAGGGGTGCAACCATATTCTTAAAGATTGATATCCGCTCGAGTTATCACCAGATTATAATAAAAGAGGAGGATATAGCAAAGACTGCGTTCAGGACTCATTATGGGCATTATGAGTTTGTAGTGCTACCCTTTGAATTGACTAATGCCCCAACGACCTTCATGTGCCTCATGAATAATATATTTCATTAGTTTTTGGACACGTTTGTGTTAATATTTATTGATGATATACTAATCTACTCTCGGAGTATAGAAGAACATAAGGAACACCTTCGTATTGTTCTACAAGTCCTAAGAGAACACCAGTTGTACGCTAAATACAGTAAATGTGACTTCTTTAAAGAAAAAATCCAGTACTTGGGACGTATCATCACCAAAGATGGAATCATGGTAGACCCAGAGAAAATAAGGACTACCATGGAGTAGCTGGTGCCAAAAAATGTAGTGGGCATAAGATCGTTCATGGGTGTGGCCGGATATTATAGATGGTTCATGGAAGGTTTTTCTAGGTTTGCATATCCTATTACCTCTCTGCAAAAGAAAGGAAAAGCCTTTAAGTGGACCTTTGCTTGTCAAAGGATTTTTGATAAGCTCAAACATTTACTCACCACCGTGCCCATATTGAGTATTGCTGATCCCAATAAAGAATGTGTAGTTTGTACAGATGCTAGCAAAGAAGGTGTAGGTAGCATACTAATGAAAGAAGACAAAGTTGTTGCCTATGAATCAAGGAAGCTTAAAGAATATGAGAAAATGTATTCGGCCTATGACTTAGAGTTGACAATAGTCATCCATGCCTTAAAGATGTGGCGACATTACCTGATGGGTAAGAAATTTCTGTTAATGACTAATCATCATAGTCTAACAAACTACTTCAGACAACCCACTTTGAATGCTAGGCAATCTCGTTGGGCTGCTTCTTAAGTGAATTTGATTTCAAAATCAAACACTTGAAGGGAAAAGAGAACCGGGCTGCGGATGCCTTAAGTCGAAAGGTATATTGTTTGTATGAAATTTCTTTCAGCGAATCACGAACAACTTTTTATGAGCATATTTGAGAAAGAACCATGCAAGATTTAGAATATAAACATTTATGGCAGCAAGCTAAAATGTTGAACAACCATGAATAACAATTGGGTTATGAGGTAAATTCTAATTATTTGTTGATTTATAAGAAAAGGATTTATGTACTTAACCAGAAAAATATTAAAATTCTAATTTTAGATGAATATCATAAGGTTCCTTATGTAGGCCGCCTAGGATACCAGAAAATGATTACCGCCCTTAGAAAGGAATCTTTCTGGCCTAGTATGAAGAAGGAGGTAGCAAAGTATTTAGCATGTTGTTTGGAATGCCAACAAGTAAAGGAAGAGCACCACTACCCAACAAATTAATCCACCCAATGCCTATTCCTGAATGGAAATGGGAAACCATATCCATCGATTTCATTACCAGACTGCCCAAATCTAAAAGGAAAAATGATTCAATAATGGTGGTAGCAGAAAAATTGAGCAAATATGCTCATTTCATATCAATACAATCAACTTATAGAGCAGTACAAATTGCTAATATCTTTATGCAAAATATTTTTAAGTTGCATGGAATACCCAAAATGATCATTTCCATCGTGACGTGAAATTTACATCAGCATTCTGGAAAGCTCTTTTTGAAGGATTGGGCATGAAACTACACTTTAGCACTGCTTATAATCCTCAAACGGATGGGCAAATAGAACGAGTAAACCAAGTAGTTGAAGACATGTTGTGGACATATTTGATGCAACAACCATTGAAATGGGAGGACTACCTGCACTTGGTAGAATTTGCGTATAACAATGGGTATCATACATCCTTACAAATGAGTCCCTTTGAAGTGCTATATGGGCGTAAGTGCAGGACACGCTTGAGTTGGAGTGGTCCAGAGGAAAAATTGATGCTAGGGCCAGATATGCTAAAGGAAATGGAAGAGATGGTTAAAAGGGTACGAGCTAATTTGAAAATCGCTCAAGACCGACAAAAGAGCTTTGTCGATAGGAAAAGAAATTTCTAGGAATTCCAAGTGGGGGATCATGTTTTCATCCGGTAGGAGCCAAGAAAAGCACCTTGCAATTGACCAGATGTGCTAAAGCCCTTTCCAAATTTTAGCTCGAATCAAACCAGTGGCTTACTAGCTTGCCTTACCCATCCATATTTGTGTGCATAACGTTTTTCACATTTCTCTACTTAAGAAATACATTTATGTTGCTAATCACATAATCAATTGGTAAGATATTAAGGTAAAATATATGGTAATTTTTTTTCTTCTGAATTCAAACTTATTAAACAAGTTGGTTGATGAGTTATATTATTTGTTGCTATGTATAGGTCGAACTGGAAGGTGAGTTCTTGGTCGAACCCCTGGTTATACTTGATCGAAGAGAAGTAACGTTGTTGAAATGAGTTATCACCCAGGTTAAAGTGCAATGACAACACTATGAGACATAGGAGACTACCTGGGAAGATGAGCAGGTTATGAAGGATACCTTTTTGGATTAATTCCTAGAAGGAAAACATTGGGACGATGTTACATCTTAGGGGAGGGAGATGTGATATCCCTAGACAATGTAAATATTTAAATTATTGCAGACAAAAAAAGCTATCTATTATTTTAAAGTTATAAAAGAACTCTTTCTTGAAATGGTTTATGAAAAAGTAAAATAGCAGTTATCTGTAAATATTATATTACATGATAAAGTAGTTAGGTTTGACAGTTACCTGTCCCTAACTGATTTCTTAAGGATTTGTTCAAGAAATTTAAAGAGGATAGGGGTATCTGAGATCAAGGAAAATTATGAGCAAGAAGGTAGATATGTGGTAAAATGTTAGGCAATTTGATGTGGCTATGTCTGGTTTGGACCAGATAGTCGTGAGACTATGAGCTCTCATATAAAAAAAAGAAGAAGAAAGTTCCTGTAATTAGGAACAACTCGGGGGGAGACTAATTGGATAGTAGTCTCAAGGTTGGGAGGCAAAGAAACGAGAAGCAAGGTCTGGTTGCAGACTAAGACTGGAAATATATGGTAGATGGTGGTGTAGATAAGTGAAAATTCCTCGTGGTTTAATAGTTAGATATTTATTCTATACTTTGATATAAATCTATGCATGATAATTACTATCAGGAAATAGAAATGGACTAGTTAATCTGAGGTATTGGCATAGATAATCCATAAATAGATATTTCATGCATCTAAACAAAATATAGAATATTTAGTACTTAGGAAAAGGGCATAGCCAAATTTAGTAAACCAAAACTAGAAAATCGACAGAGTTTAGTTAAAGAAATTATCATGACAATAAAACAAAATATTTAAAACGGTTTAAATATTTATGCACTAATCAGAATGTCAAATCTTAAATTGAAAGGGCAAATCCTTGGTACTCAGGTATCAACCAAACACTGAATACCAAGGAGTACTCAGGTATCAACCAAACCCTAAATACTAGGGACAAAATGAACAACTAAATTCAGATTGATAATACATGAAAATAAAAAGAAAGTTCATATTAAATTCCAGAAAAGAAAGTATTAGGAGCAATGACCTATGAATATAAACTCAGAAGAAACTAAGAGAGCCACAGTAGAAAGAATAATTTGTACAGGAATTTAAATGAATTACGATAGTAAACCCTCGAGGATTCATCCTCTTTAATTCAAACCATAGCCTCTGAAAGCAGGGTATACAACAACATTAATGCTACCTCGAATACGCAAGTGAAGTAGAAATTTTAACATCAGTTCGACCAACAGAATGTGTTATGAAACCATCTCACAAAAACATAGAAAAGAGAGATCAATGCCTTCAAAATTCAGCCTCCCCGAGGGGGAAACCTCCTTTGCATTACACAAATGAACAATTCTTGGATGATACAAATGACAAGAGCTCCTTTCTATATATAGGAGTCTAAGGGGTCATAATTTTTTGGTCAATTTAGTGATGTCTAAATTGCAACTTTTAAATGTCAACCGGGGCTCGTAAGCTGATGAAGTGAGGTGTACTGTATGTACTTAGGAAACTATTTCTTGAGCTTTTGTCGTTTTTAACTTTTTAGGGTTGTTTTTAAGTATATCTCTCCTAATGTGGTGTGACGAAATAAAGTGAGTGAAGTGTGTGAGATTGTGATGTGCTTCTTAAAACTCAAAATCAAGTGAGTGAAGTGTGTGTGATTGTAATGTGCTTTTTACAACTTAAAAGTACTCTACAAGAAAGCTTGAAATGAAATCAATGCTTAAAGGAAAGTAAAGGCATTAAATAAAAGACTAATGACATTGGCCCAGTGCCTCTGTTTCTGCAAGGAAATGCAAATGAAATCTATATCAAATAATCACAAAGCAATGTTGAAACTAAAGTAAACCTATCTAGAAGAAAGACTAGTCACAAATACTTTAACTTCTTCTTAACTTCTTGCCTTTTAACTGAATGTATCATATGATAAACAATTAAAAACAAGTCAAGCAATTGTGAGTTTCTGAACAACTAAACCAAGTTGCATTAAGTGATGTTTTGGTCCTCAATAAAGATATTAAGTTATAAAGAAGAGACCATCAATAAATAAACAACTTGATATCTACAAACAAAAAGAAAATATGCAAATTAACTAAATGATAATGATGAAATAAAGGCTGCAAAACAAAGAAGGTCAGCAACATAGACAAGATGATCAACACATGTCACTAGTTGTGCTAAAGAAAAGCATAAAACTGTCCTGGGCACGCCTAAGAAACCTGCATAACACACTGATCAGTCATGAAAAGGAGCAGAAATGTAAACAAGCAGAAATGGAAATGTATGTACAGCTATCTAAAACACAGCAATTAAAGGCATTATATACAGGAAATAAGAAAACGAAATGGGAGAAACTAAAATACTGTACAGGCCTTAGTAAACAGGGGCCCTCTGCCTACTCCAGCCGTTCAAAGATCAATCACACGTGTAAATGGAACAACAGTCTTCTCATGTATTGCGCATAAAATAAAATACAATGGGAGTTCAAAGGTATCAAAGCAGTAGCTAACAACTAAAAACTAACTTGTCCAGCATTCAAGACGCTCTATTTATAATTGCAGAACGTAAACTAGCTTAACGAAATTTAAGTAACTCGAACAGCTGAATTGAAACACGTAGTCCTGCTACATCCTCGGATCTAGGAAACGGTCATCATGGGCATTCAATCCTCTTTTGGATTGTGTCTCCCACTACTTTCATAACTGAGGACGATGCCACCTATTCCCCACGCGCTCTAAAACAGAACACGCAGAGCCGTGCCACTGCCAATGACCTCCGTTTGACCGAAGTTGCCTCCTCGTTGACCACGGGCTTGGATGACTGGTTTGGATGATATGGAGGGACACACACCATGTCCTTGGTTCCACAAACTTGCCCATGTGGCTCTTCTTCCCGGAGGACACCTGGAACATAGCGTTTAATAAAACAGCTGTGGAATCCGGGGTTGGCTGCGGAAATCGGGATCAGTTGCGGAAAACCCTGTGTAAACCCTGCATGAGCTGCGGAAACGCAACACCTTGGACCAAAATTCTAAACCAAACACAGTCATTAACATAATTAGAAAACCATGTAAAAATTCCTATAATACAACGATTTGAGAAAATTGATGGAGGGTATGAGTGGCAAAATAGGGAAATGAATAGGAAAAAGAGGCTGGGAGGATGTGTAAAGAAGTGTAAGTTTGAGGCTCAACAGTCGCTACGCACTTCACCTTCTGTGGCGCCGCACACCTCCGCAGCTGCGCCTTCTGTGTTGCCTCCGCACTACGCCTTTGGTGGCGCCTCTGTGACGTCTCCTGTGGTGCCTCCGCACCGCGCCATTTGTGGCGCCTTCACACTACGCCTTCTGTGGCGCCTTCTCACTGCGCCTTCGCACTGCGCCTTCTGTGGCGCCTCTGTGGCGTCTCCGCACTGCGCCTTCTATGGCGCCTCTGTGGCATCTCCGCACTGTGCCTTCTGTGGCGCCTCTATGGCATCTTCGCACTGCGCCTTCTGTGGTGCCTCTGTCGCGTCTCCGCACTGCGCCTTCTGTGGCGCCTCTGTGGCATCTCCGCACTACGCCTTCTGTGGCGTTTCTGCACTGCGCCTTCTGTGGCGTCTCCGCACTGCGCCTTCTGTGGTGCCTTCGCACTGCGCCTTCTGTGGCGCCTCCGCACTGCGCCTTCTGTGGCGTCTTCGCACTGCGCCTTCTGTGGCACCTCCGCACTTCTGCAGCTACAGTGCTCGAGAGATCACCCTTCATAGATTCGCTTTCCACTTCACTTTCATATAAATCGACCTTTTGAAACAATAACCCAATATTTCAGATCTTAAGATATTCAACCCAAAAGCATACACAAGCCAAATGATCTCCTTT